>SMLS01047419.1:0-25913 GCA_004785975.1 Popillia japonica | reverse complement strand
CAGACGTAAAAATGACGTCAATTCTTCAAGATTTTAATAGATTTCTCCTTAGAAACTTGTTAATCTAATAAGATTTTTTCTCTAACGCGTTTCGTGTAGCCAAATGACTAATATTCTCGTTTGTTTTGCCATCATTATAAAAACAGACGTAAAAATGACGTGAATTCCTGCGGATTTTAATAAATTCTAATTAAAAAGTTGTTTTTGCGTCGGATCTAATATTTATACGCGTCAGTGTATGTCCGCGTTTCTACTCCAATGGTTCGAGTAAGAATTATCCTTTTATTACGTACAGTTGAACATTGATAACGTGTGCTAAAAGTTCCAGTAAATGAACTCTACTGGGTTAATATCACAAAAGCCCGGTAAAAATATACCCGGGTACCATTTTATATTTTAAAATCGAATCCAAATTCCACTCAAAAAAAAAAAAAGCGGCGCAAGAGGGTGCACTTAATGATATCGATCTGGCTTGGGCTAGATTACGGCTTAATAAGGCTGCTGACAAAGAGATAGGGAGTTTTTTCGTGAATTCACGTCGAATTCTCGAATCATATCGATTTAATTATTTAAACAGATTAAAATTAATAATTCAAAACTTTTTTCTTGTTTACACGGGAAGCTAATTAGACGAAAACAGGAGAGGAAGAAACATCTTTCTCTCCGTAATTACGTAATTAATTAAATCAGGAAAAAACTTAAACGTATGCGTCTTCTTAATTTATCGACTTTACATTTCACTTCGTGTTAACAGAAAAAGTGTAGTTAGCAATCTCGCGACGCTTAAGAATGTTGATGTTGTGGTTCAAGGCTGAGTTTTAGTATCGTATAACACTGACATGTCTCTATGAGAGAAAAAATGCAAATTATTCTTAATTGCATTTCTTAGAAAGCTTCATTTATTAAATGCGCTTCAATTTTCAACGGCTCCCGCGAATTTTATCAGGGGTTCCGCGAGGATCCCATTTAAGACCGTTATCATCCATTTCACGTATTAAAAATCGATCTCCGTCGGCTGTTTTCAGCCGATACCTAATTGTTAACTAAGGGAATAAATAGGGTATAAAAGCGGTTGTTACGAGCACGAAATGAAAAAGAACGCTGTAAACGTGTATCGGCTACCACTTACTGGCTAAAGGAAAATGGATAATAAATTTTATTATGTCCGTTATGAATGATACACGTCGGGCGGGCCATAAGCGCTACAATCTGCTGTAAGAGATGTTTAATTGGAACGACAGTCACACTTACATAATACAGCTCTCACCCTTAGAAACGATAAATTTCATTTTATACCACTTAGTTGTTTCGTATATACAGTCGGTTAAGTGTGATTGTGATAATTTGCTGGAAATTCGCGTCAAAACGTTGTATTTTAATCTAGGACAAAACTTTAAAATGTTACAATGTTATAAAATGAAATATGAGTTCCTCATTCGTGTTTACTACCAGATTATATGATCTTAATAGACTGTGATTCTAAAAATAAGCGAGCGGCAAGCACCATGTGTACTTTTTCTTTGACGATCGTGAAGTTTTTAATTGGGGAAGCTCTAGAGTGTGTTAAATACTAGCAGCGAGGCAAGGAATAACATATCGCCAACAAAAACAGGGGCTAGATATGTGAATTTCAAACGATTAACGTAGCACAAGAACCGGAAATAACTAATTATATTTGACATAAAACACTCAAATGTTGAACTGAGGCCGCGCTTTCCATCTCTTTAATAGAGGCAGCCCTCTTCTACAGATATATGTCGTTTTAAAAATAAAATCTCGGTAAAATTATCTCGCCATACAATTAATTACATCGCGTGGAATTCTACGAGGTGCAACAAGACGAAATGAATTCATTTATTGATGATCTAGATATAAAAGTCTGCAGTTCAGTGCCCTTCTGGTCATAATTTTCGTTTTCCGCAACACAATCTGGTCCCAAAACTCCTCAAAAAAAAAGGAAACTAATCAGAATCAAGATCCAGATTCACTTCTAACGTCATTTTTACGTCTTTTTGTTCGTAATTCCATAGGAACTTTCTCCTGGTACGATTAACGTCATTTATCACGTCTATATTACACAGTGTGATCAACAAGATTGTGTATGGTCAAGCGAATTCTACGTAGGGGTAGGAATAACTAACATATCCTCTCATTGTTGCTCGCACTGTATCAGATTAATGTCAGTTATAACCCGGGCTGGGGAGTGGTGGTTAACAGTCACATCGACCTTCCCTAGACTTCATTTTGGGTCAACTGACCGAATAGACGTATAATGACTGAAAATTGACGTCAATTTTTCGATTTTTTCGTCTTTTGGTACGTTATTTGTTAATATTTTACCAGAATGTCAGTTATAACTAGTGCTGGAGGGTTGTGGTTAACGAAAAGCACGTCGTGTTGTTTTAAAGAACGTACAATAAGAGAATGGGCCTAACGTGAGATGGTTTTCATAATTAAGACTTCTTAGACGTCATATTGCGCCAAATAGACGTATAATGACTAAAAATTGACGTCAATTTTTCGATTTTTTCCTCTGTTAGTACGTTATTTGTTAATATTATGTCAGAATAACGTCAGTTATAACTAGGGCTGTGGTTAACGAAAGGCACGTCATGTTGTTAATGTTAATAATGACTGAAAATTGACGTCAATTTTTCGATTTTTTCGTCTTTTGGTACGTTAATTGTTAATATTACACCAGAATAACGTCAGTTATAACTAGGGTTGGAGGGTTGTGGTTAACGAAAGGCACGTCATGTTGTTTTAAAGGACGTACAATGAGAGAATGAGCCTAACGTGAGATGGTTTTCAGAATTAAGACCTCCTAGACGTCATATTGTGCCAAATTGACGTATAATGACTAAAAATTGACGTCAATTTTTCGATTTTTCCCTCTTTTAGTACGTTATTTGTTAATATTATATCAGAATAACGTCAGTTATAACTGGGGCGGGAGGGTTGTGGTTAACGAAAGGTACGTCATGTTGTTAATGTTAATAATGACTAAAAATTGACGTCATTTTTCCGATTTTGTCGTAGATTCGTCTTTTTTAATGCAAAATAAGCGAGCTATATTCGCAATAATTAACAAATAAAAGAGAGTACGCGACGCTATCGCAACATATAAGCATACATTCCCGTACAAAACTAATTTTTAATTGAATGTATGTATATTTTTTTTGATTGAATTGTAGTGGGTGATTATCGCGGAAAAAGAAGTTTAAATCTAAAACGTCACGGTGCAATATCAATTACACATTTTAACCCCACTAGAAATGAGCTTTTCGAGTGGACATATCAAATAATTCATCTGCGTACTTGTATGCATAGATATAAAATACTCGTATATTAAATACCAATCTGCAATTAACAAACGCTTAAGTGAGGTTTACAATGAGTATTGATCGGCAATAGCCATTACTAGCATTTGTGATTTGTTGTCGATATCAGAATCTGATACTGGGCTTGCAATTTCACCCTTAGCATTTACAGTTCGCAATAATTTTTGCTTTTAATTTAATGATAAATTGATCAGGCGTGCGCGTATTATTCGCGTTCCAATAAAATGTTTGTTTAGAAAAATGTAATACCAGAGTAATTATAAATTAAATCGAATCGTATAATGCCGAGTAATATGAACGATTTTGTTTATTATAATAGCGTGTAAAACGCTGTTTAGGTTTTAATTAACGCAACTCGATCTATTTTCCAGTTTAATATTTGTCAATAAAATTCAATTGTTATTGCTTTATCATCGTGGTGGTGTTTTTGTTTGATTTTCATATTAGGGGAGCTCATATATAAAACATTATTTACAAACTCGAACCAGCCAGCGAGACATTTTCATTACACCTTGTTAAATGCGAACTTTACGCGGGGCACGCTATCTCATCTGCAATTCATCAAATTTTCTCTAATCGTTGCCATGGTGTGAAATTACGTTGTACTTAGGCGTTTAAGCAAATAAACGTGATGAAACGTGAAAAGCCAGTCGAATGGTATATTGTTCCTTTGATACCATTACTTGTAATACGACGTGTAAATTATGTGTTCGTTAAAGACGTTGCCCTATGTTGATGACTTCATCGTCTCCGCACAACGTGCTCAACTGCCGATTAATATTAAAATTTTAATACTCCTCCTCAAAGCTTTTCGCGTGTAAATTATAATCACCAATTATTGACGTGATTATCACGTCATCTTAATATAATACATCCCAGTGAAGGCGGATCAAATTCGGGGCTTATTAAATAAAACAAAAAAAGGAAAAACGGAATAATGCAATCGACGCAGATAAGGGCGGAAAAAAATTAAACGGAACGTAAAACCGAAATATGAATTTCACATTTCAACTCGATGGGGAGACGCGGAGGAAAAAATTAATGTTTAAATTGTTCAGTCACATATGGATAATAATTACGTTGCCGACTATCAGAGTTGCGTATTTCAATTCCAGTAGACGTACGGATATACCATTGGGGTTGGTACGGCGGGGATATATTTGCCCTCTGGGCGGACGGGTGGGATTGTGATGTATTAGCGAACACATCGATTAGCATTTCAACTGGAAATGGCCACTAGAGCGCCGTTTTAGACCCGATTAGCGCCTCATTCACCGGATACTCATGCACGTCGATTTTATATGCTTACATCAAATTACTCCATCATTCCGCTGAGTTGCATCGGATTTAGTTCTATAAACGAATCGTCTCTTTCGAAAAGGCAGGTGTTAGAAGTATATTTTAGTTAGGATCGTGATAGTTTGCTGTATGCTGGTATTTCATCAAATGTGTTCTTTTTTTTTGTTATTTATTTATTAAGCTTAAATCGCCAGGTATTGGTGTGGCTATTTTTAATTTTACACCACGATTAATATACATACTTGTTTACGTCGGAGATATCAGTGAATATCCGCTTATTATATTAGTGAATGAAACAACCGGCTTAATTTCTTCGATAAATTATGGTAAAATACAAAACCGCAACTAAACAACATTTTGCCGCAGGAATTTTTTTTAATTTGAACTATTGGGGTGATAGCCCGTATTTGTAGCGAAAACGAAAATTCTTAGCACAACTGAAAAAGAAGAAAAAGCTGGAGAACGCTACGGCGACTTAATTAAAAGGGTTTCGTGTTAAACATGATCCGCTTTATTTAAATAGAGTATCGTACATAGTTCACTAAGTGGTCTGTTAGAATTGTGTCAACGCAGTTACTCGTTTGCTGCCAGAGCATACGATTTATCGCTCAATAAATTACATCGGCCCATCCTCGTCTAACACACGTTATTCAGCGCTAGTTTGGGCGTCGTCTCCTATACAAATCATCGTCGGTTATCTACTAGCACTCTCTAACATTGTCGCCAACTTCTGTTATAATCGCTTTTGATAGATAGATGCTGCCTCGTTAAGAATCATATTGTTGTCAAATTCTCCTATTTTAAGATTTAAATCTGACGTAAAAATCAAATATTTGGAAGATTGCGACGAGAAAATGACTAATTAATGACGTGCATATTATCTTGACGCATTTAGGATTAGGTAGTATCTTTCGGTAATTGAATGACCTATTACTGACGTAAAGATGGTATATTTTAAGCTCCAGACGAGAAAATGACGTATAAACGTCGAAATTACGTCAAATCCGATTAATCATCGATGGTATTGGTCGAATTAAACGGTTTCCTGATTCTCGTCGCGTATAAAAATAAATTCGTACATATTCGTGCTATTAAATAACTCGAATTACCGGATTAGTACTCCGGCATTCGAGGAAAGCTTAACGACCTAAAAGCGGAATGGAATGAATCCGTATAAGACTCCCCCTCGCTTTACCACTCACTCGCCAAGGTAATTATAATCAAAGGGACGTAGAAGCGAACAAATCAAAATTTTGTTAAACTTCCTCAACGCTGCTATGAGTGAAGAAAAAACGACCCGAAAAAAATGTGAAGAACGTGTTGTTTTTAATGCACAATTTCAGACTGTTTTCGAGTGTAGTTATTTGCATAAGTGGCATGGCACAATATTAGATGTAAATGACGGTCATTAGGATCTCGGTAGTGAACGATGAACAGTACAGGCATGCCCGAACTGGATTGGGGTGGGTGAAAATGTGGGGCTCCGACAACGCGGCGGGGGGCGGCGAGGGACGAACGGTTATGTAGAGGGTTGACGCTGCTCGATAAACACGCCTGTAATTGAGTGGTATATCCTCACTAGGGTGAAATGGCCTGATCTATACACAATCCTCGCACTCTTTGTCGATTAGTGATAGTCAATTGTTTATGATTCGGCTCACAGGCCACAACTTCTGTTTATGAGACGATACGGAACATACCGCAACTTCCTTATATCGGTGGCCATTATCGAATAACTAGATATGAAAGGAAGAAGCTTGTTAATATTTGTGAAAAAAGAGAAAGGAGAAGCCACAATCATTGATTTCTAGACGGGAAAAAAATAATAATGAGATAAACTAGCAATCGCCGTTACGATGTTTTTTATAAAACAAAACGGACTCGTGCACGGTGAGAAATGGGAGAAACAAGAGAGGAAAAATTAAATTAATTTGTATAATTAGTATGTTTTATCTTTGAAAATTGGATGGTCTCGGAACCTGTCGTTACTATGACAACGTTAAGCCGTATGCTGCCTCTGTTTTAGACTATTACTGCGCCCTATTAATGTCAAATTTATATCCCGCTGCTTATTTCCAGCGGAATTGTGCAAATTCAACTTGAACGCAATAAAAACTCCCCTCCCAATTAACGTCATTTACATCGTTGTTTATTTATATTGCGGAATTGTGAATTAGATGTAAATAAAAGTGATGCGATAATTAATCGTCATATTTTTACCGGTAGGCCAAGAATAATAGATCAATAACGCTGTAATGAGGGTTTAAGTGTATCTATTGTGCGATGCTCTCTACCTACCGTCAATGCAATATTTACCCTTCCTTTAATGCACCAGCGAGTATGCATTAGCCGGATAAAATAATATTGATTTCAGAAGATCATGCGCCTTATCTTATTGTAGGTGAAGATTTGGTTCCAAAATCGTCGGACCAAATGGAAAAAGATCGACAACATATCGAACGCGGAGGCCGCCGAGCACAAGAATCACGGTCCGAAGGATTCGAAAGATGACGCGCAGACTAAAGTGAGGAACTATCCGAAACAAGTGAACCAAAGCTCGAATTCGAGCATCGAAAGTGATACCAAAAGCATTATATCGATCGTCGCCGATTCGTCGTCGATTAGCGCCAAATCCTTCGAGGACATCTTTCAGGCTAATCGTCTTCCATTGTCGCCTGACTCGCAGTTTCAGGTCCAAATGGATTCCACCAAAGAAGTTCTTTTGAATCTATCGTTTAATGTCAAAGATAACGCGTAAAAGATTTTGACGACACTTTAGGAGGACAAATTTAATAATAAATAAAAAGAGAAACACGAAAGAGTACAATTTATTAGTTGCACATATTAGAAGGATATTTTTAATAATAAAAAAATGATTTTGACGTACTATTGTCGCTCGAACGTTTTATATGTAAGCATCGGTTTGAACCGGTTATATTTGTAATAAGATTCAATTTAACCATCATTAAATAAAGTGATCATTTAAATTTGACCGTCTTTTTTCTCTTAAATCGTCCCCATCGGACGAAATGACCGAAATTAGACCAAAATTAGACGGAAAAATGACGTAACACGATTTATTTCTTTACAATACTATTTCGTTGCCACCTGTACACGCTGATTGAATCCCCCCTCCACTCGCCAATTTATATGTCAATTGCTGTACATTTCAGTGCATAATACGCAGGTAATACGATTGTAATTAACGTTAATCATTATTCCTTATTAGAGCTAGCGTTGCGTAGATGGCGGCATGTATTACAGAGACATACAGAGACAGATAAGGCTGTTATAGTAGGAATCTACGTCTATACAGGGAGCTGCAGATTAAAATAGGATCCGTTTATATATTTATTATTCCAATCTTGTTGTTTAAGAATAAATCTTGATTATTTTTAAGCATAAATTAAATCGATCCAATTAATTAAAATAAACTGAATCATGTGATTGAATAATAATTCCACAACCCAACGTCAGTTGTCGACACTGTTCCAAACACGAAATCACTATAATTTAGTGACATTTCCCAAGCAAACTCATATGACTGTCAGATATATCACGACTTCATTCACGTGATCTTAATAAAAGCCTTGTGATCCCTAAAATTTTAGCTTAAGTTGTGCGGGAAAAAAAGACTGTGGACGCGAATATGATCCGGTTAGTAATAGCGTCATTGTTCCTATTCGGGATAGCGTTCGTTTCCTCCGAATATGTTCCGGTTTATATTTGGGAAACATCGAAGTAAGTATGCAATTCAGTTTTTCTCATTTAAACCACACCTCTTCGTCCGAAAACAATTTCCAAATTCCCAGTTAATCGAATTAGAATCACGTCCTGATTTATCCGAAATTTTAGATCAATTGAGGCTGTCCCTGCTCTGCCCAAAATAAGTAAGGAGACCTTTAAAGAGATCATCCAGGAGAGGCTCGAGAAGAAGTCTCTTGTGGTCATCTTTGCTGAGCCTAATGTAATGTTGAGCAGATTTTTTTGGGCCCTACATAATCTTATAGGAATTTGTTTAAAATTCTAGTTGAGTGCTGAAGACTTTGGAGCTGTGGATGAATCAGGTAACAAAATCTACTCGAACCTAGCTAGTATTAAGGCTTCAAGGACCTATTTGCCCTCTGTTGATGAACCAATTGATGTATTAAAAGGCCTACGCAGCAATGAATTATCTCAGACAACCATTAAAGATTTCAACATTAATGATATTAAATCATCTGTTGTTTTCGTCGACCTCGACGACGTACAAGACAATGAAGATAGAAACGAAATTCTAGCTAGACATGGTAATGATTTAGACCCTAAATTTTCCCCCACATAAAGGGAGAAATATTTTGTGTTAATTTTAGATAAGAGTATCAGCAATATTTATAACGCCCTGCAAGAGAAAGGCGACGTTTTCGCGATCTACACAGCCTACCACACCTCCTGGGTAAGTCACACGACGAGATGTTATACAGGGTGACCTGAAACTTAAACCAATTTGGCAGATCGCTCCTGAAACGCTAGGCTTTAAAAGTCGTAACGTCCTCCAAGCAACAAGTGCGGATACGGCCTTTGCATGGAATATGGAAGGTTTCCTCTTGTATGTTAGCGACGTCCCTTACGTCATGATCAATTCGGTTAGGACGAATCTAACTCAGCATACGCTCGACGTGACGGCCTTCACTAACGCCTCCCTCGTAGCGCGTTTAGTTCTCGCTGACCAGCCGACGATTTCGTGAGTAGTAACTGGGATTCTTTTTATCGAATTAAAATAATGATTAATTGCAGTTTCGTGTTTACGTTCACCGGAGGTTACTGGACTTTGACTAACGTCTCGATCGTCACCGCCGGTTCCGAAACGCAACTGCGAGTGAGGGATATTAACGCGCCGTTTGGATTCTCGTATCAATGTACCAACACAGTATTCTCCCTGAGAGGCAACGCTAACACTTTCTTGTCTTTACCCGGGATGCAAGTATGTGGGAGGTGATTTTTGGTAAATTTAAAATAATTGCGAATTTTAAAATTATCAGCTGCAAGCGTCCACGTCGGCTATCACAGCATTCGGGGATCCCCTGTATTGCATCGGGTTCACAACAGCCCCGATTTGGTCGGGCATCTTCGTAACCGCCATTCTAGTTACGATCATGGCCATCGGGCTGTCGATGATGATGGATATCAAGACGATGGATAGATTCGATGACCCCAAAGGGAAAACAATACAGATTAATGCTTCAGAATAATTTAGTTCCTTAAAGACGAGAGTTGGTTTCATTTTTTTTGTTTCGTTTTAATTTAAAAAATATTCTATACCGGAAAAATTTGGAACCACCTCTAGTAGTTATGCCTTCCATATAAATTAGCTCAGTGTTGCACTATACAGGGTACAGATTGCGCAAGCAACGGATGCATTGTGATATCTAAAGTTCATCTTTTCCGTGCTCTGCCAATCTGTGCAATGGTAGGCCTAACTGCCATTTCGCTGTCACTTCGGTAAATGTATGACAATAGTATTTTAAAGAAGAAAAAATTGAAAAACAAGTTTATGAATTTATATTATATTATATATACATATATATATATATAAGAAAATTTAAACCAGAAAATTATTGGGTCTCGCGGATTAAATTGAGTTTATCCCGATTAGATTCAATCTCATTCGCGGGGCTCATTGTTTTTTAGTGGATATATAATTGTTAAACGGTTTAACTGCGGCGAATTAGCCGGAGTTGTGTTTAGTGCAACGTATACATGGTATAACAAAATAATATAACTCAACAATTACGATTTCAACGAATTTCGATACAACACAATATTATATTTTTCACAGTACGATTTGTTGTACCTTGTATAACGACTTAGATTACCCAAGTTATCCAAAGAAATTTGTTGTAGATATTATTACAAAAAACCAATCAGGATATAAAATAGCAGTTTTTACAAGATGAACCAGGTTCTTAAATATAAATTTAATTAGTTGGTTAACTCGTGAATACGTGAAGGGACCTAGGTTGCTTATAAATTCTATTACAACAACCTGTTGTGTTTTTGTAAATTATAAAGAAAAATAAAAATGTGTATAAACATTAATAAGTGGCCTATGTTCCTCATTACCCTGTATAATAACATTCCGTTTTTGTTTCTATAAACTCTAAAACACATAATCAAAACGTAGGAGACAGTATTAAAAGGAAATTATTTCTTCTCTTACTCTGTTATATATTTCTTAAGTGAATTTTATTATTATTATTATTAGTCATAGGTATAGTAATTTTTAAAACATGTAAATATGTATAAATTTAATTTATATTTGCTCAGTATTGTAATAAGTCTAGATTTTATAAAATATAACAGCATTAATTTAAGCAGCATTTCGCTTAAGAAATATCTTGATTCACAGATGGAGTTCGAGGAGACCTTACACACTTTCGTTATTCACAAAAAAATAATGTTTCTGTAATTAAGGTGGTGGGGTTACAATAAAACAAAAAAAACGGTAAAGATAATAAAAAAGATCATTATTTACGCCTGTAGTCGTTCTTGTACATAAATATTCAAAATAAAGATGAAGAAATCATGTAGCCGAACGCCCAGAATAGAGATGTTGCCAAATATCTAGCATACCCATAACATACATATTATAGAAAGATCAGAAATAAACCATTTAAATAATTTAATTGTTTCATTTTATTTTATTTTTTACCTTCCTAATCGCCGCTGCATTTTCGAGTCATCCTACGATAGCTTCACCACCTCTCCTAAACCATCAAAACGTTTAAAAATCTAATCTGACGTTAATTTAAGAATTTAGACGTAAAAATGACGTAACTCGATATAATTGCGCATTGATTCGTGCTACTACAACTTCGCCACCCCTCTCAAACTTATAAAAATTAAAATATTTCATATAAAACTCTAATATGACGTTAATTTAATTGATTATTACGAATTTAGACGTAAAAATGACCTGACTGGATATAATTACGCCCGGATTCGTACTTCTATAACTACGCCAACCCATCAAAATCGAAATATTTTGTTAAAAATTCTAATACGACGTTAATCTAATTGATTATTACGAATTTAGACGTAAAAATGACGTAAACCTATATAATGACACTTTGATTCGTGCTACTATAGTTTTGCTGCCCCTACCAAACTTATAAAAATAGTAGAATTTTGTTTAAAACTCTAATACGACGTTAATCTAATTCTTACAAATTTAGACGTAAAAATGACGTAACTCGATATAATTGCGCATTGATTCGTGCTACTACATGCTACCCCTCTCCAACTTATAAAAATTAAAATATTTTATTTAAAACTCTAATACGTCGTTAATATAATTGATTATTACAAATTTAGACCTAAAAATGACGTAACCCCGATATAATTGCCCCTTAATTTGTGCTGCCACCCCTCCTAAACTTATAAAAGTGGTAAAATTCTGTTAAAGATTCTAATTTGACGTTAATCTAATAGATAATACGCCAACCCAGCAAATTCGAAATATTTTGTTAAAAATTCTAATACGACGCTAATCTAATTGATTATTACGAATTTAGACGTAAAAATGACGTAAGCCTATATATTGACACTTTGATTCGTGCTACTATAGCTTTGCCGCCCCTACCAAACTTATAAAAATAGTAGAATTTTGTTTAAAACTCTAATACGACGTTAATCTAATTATTACAAATTTAGACGTAAAAATGACGTAAACCTATATATTGACGCTTTCATTCGTGCTACTACAGCTGTGCCACCCCTACCAAACTTATAAAAATTGTAAAATTTAGTTTAAAACTCTAATACGACGTTAATCTAATTGATTATTACAAATTTAGACCTAAAAATGACGTAAACCCGATATAATTGCCCCTTAATTCGTGCTGCCACCCCTCATAAACTTATAAAAATGGTAACATTTTGTTTAAGATTCTAATCTGACAATCTAATAGATTATTACGACTTTAGACGTAAAAATGACCTGACTCGATACAATTACTCCTTGTTTCGGACTTCTATAACTACGCCAACCCATCAAAATCGACATATTTGGTAAAAATTCTAATATGACGTTAATCTGGTTAATTATGACGAATATAGACGTAAAAATGACGTGACTATATAATTATGTTTAGATGCATAGCATTTTGTTAAAAACCCAACCTGACGCCAATCTAATTGATAATTATGGTAATAGACGTAAAAATGACGTAAAAATTTCGGATTAGGTGCTTATAAATGAAACGATTATTTTTTATTAAATAAACCCTCTGATTTATTCTTAAAATTAAAAGTAATACATTCGCCTCATGTTAAGCTTTTCTACAATAATATTAATCATAATAATAATAATAACAATTATCAACACTACTGGCGTGTAACACGCCTAACAATTGAGTCAACAATATTATGGCACTGGTTATATTATCACCCGATTCTATAAGTATGTGTTAAATATAACAAAGGTTTTTTTTATTTGGATGTTATGTACAATATAGAGCAGATAAAGTATATATGAATTGGGAGAGTACTGTGCTAGGAAAAAAATTAAATAAAAATAGAATAAAATAAAGCAAGTTTATGATTACATCTTCGTTATTGAACAGGAGAAATTCCGAATGCTGGTGTCCCTATCATGTAGTTTTATTTTATTTTATTTTATTTTTTTCGTATGTATACAAGTAATTAAGTATTATAACAAGGAGTAGTAGCAATTATCAGTCTGGGTCACCCTGTCATAAAAAACGTGACTAGAGAAATTAAAAGTGGGGCTGGGGGGTAAAGGAGTCAGGTAGAGCTTGACCTGAAAAAACCACATGGTGACCGTATACGGCATACAATGCTCAGCCAGGACTGCTTTAAAAAGGTACTCAATCACAGTAAATTTATATTATTTAAAAAAAAGCAGTTTAAAGACATAACATTGATAGTAATGGTAACATCCCCCTCCCCGATTATTGTGAAAGGGGGGATGTTTGTGTCATCTCGTTTAGTATCAACCGAATGTCTTTGGGGTGCTTTTTCGTTTCATCTTAAACAATCATTATTAGATTAGGTATATAAATATGTTATATACATATAATCTAGTTACACCGCTTGGTGAGTATTCTTCACGATTAATTTCGTTTATGGTCGATGAGCCGCTATTATAATTTTTTTTTGCATTTTATGAGCAAGCTCAATTATTATTGAAAGTCTCTAAGTTTACTATATGCTACCGTATAAATATTATTGTAATACTAAGGCACAGACCCAGCTCACTGCTTGTACATGCGGAAGTATCTTTTGGGTTGTTCAATTTTTTTTTCGCTTTCTGAGGGAAGGGATGGTTGTTCCGCACGTGAAGCATACTCGTGGAAGACAAGCAACGCTGGATAATCTACCCAACATAGGAACGGAATATAAACTAAGTCACAGAGAGTTGGTAGTACAACCCATGAGCGTGTCTCTCATAGGAAGTTAGGGCTGGAGATTTACACAGCCTTTATTGGTACAGTGTCTATACTACCTAAAAATTGTGTTTCAATATTAATTTTTTTTTATTTTCAATTTTTTTCTTTTTTGGTTTTAATTACTCTACACCTATGCTATTTGAGCAGCTTCCTATAGTTGCGCACCTTGGGAAAATTAAAAATAAAACCGAAAAACCATTAACAAGAAGCTGCAAAAAGTTATAAGGCAGTTGTTTTCGTTGTTATTATTTTGTTTGTTTCGCATATTCTCGATAATTTTGGGCGATTAAGGCGACTTCGGTGTTGACAGTTGTTCATTATCCCGTTGATCTAAACTGTCAGCTGTGACGGTTGACTGGAAAAATCGATCAGCATCACACATTAGATTTGTACTGTTACAACACTGGTTTGCGTGTTCTTGCTCGGTACTGGCCGCCGTGGCCTCATCCATCAAGATGATCGTGTTCGAATCGGCATTCGTCCCCGAAACAGGATGTGTTATCATGCTGAAGTCCTCCTGGTCCAGAGTGAAAAGCGACGTGTTCCATCTCGGTATGGCGCTAGTACGCGGGGTACCTCTCGACGTAGTCACACCTGGGGAATACATACTGAGGTTGGTAGGACTGATAACACCAGACATCCCGCTCATGCTCGTATAGCCGAACAGCTGCAACGAGAAAAAGGAACGGTGTTAGATTTCGCGTTGCTTACCCAAGGGTAGGCACTACCAACATGTCCCGGTTGCCCGTGGAAATGATTAAAGGAATAATCTCTGCTGGGCGAGTATGGGCTGCTTGTTGGCACGGTGTTTCTTTGCGATGGAGATTTTCTCCTTTCATGACTTCCGGGACTCAATGGCGGCGATGAACTTATCTCCGGCACCTCATCTGCTGGTGATGTTTCACTACTGGGTGGTGTTATACTTGCCGGTGGCGAATTTGTACCAGTCATTGAAACATCACCCGTTGATTGTATTATCGCGACCGGCCTTGCCATTGGAGGTAATGGTGGAGGGGGTAACATTGACGGGAAATATTGTGGTTTTGGACTTCTTGAGATATTTGTTTGCATCTGAAAATACAAATAAGAAACGCTCATCCAATTCAGTTTACTTATATAAATTTGGAGGTGGCATCCGCGGGAATTTTCGGAGAGATTCAACCCATAAACTAACCCAGAAATTGATTTTTCCCTTTTAATATCGAAACGGGACCAACATATCTTACCTGTGCAGTTTGCGAGGTGTTATCCGTTTCTTGGCAGACGAACGTGACGAAATCGGAGAGCGAATCGTGCCCGTTTTCCGGATATTTCACCTGATTCTGATGCTGATGGTGCGTTTCGGGACTGTGTTGGTAGAATAGTGTGCTTGGACTCGCCGATTGCGAGCTCGAGGATACCAGAGGAGTATTTTGCGGTATTGCTGCAAACATATTATTACGTAATTCGAGTCGTATCGCCCGACGGTCTTGGTATCGATTCGGTCGGCGAAGATGTCTAGACAAATAAATACTCACTGCTGTACGCTGCGGATACGACCATCGCATCTACAGAGGCTGATCTATCTGTAATCCCTTGATCTGAATAACTGTTGCAGTAATATGCGGGATGTTCCACTTTTACGTTATTGATTACCGGTTGCGGATCTGATAATTCGTGTAATATTGATGCTGGAAAGGACGAAGATGGTTTAAAAATAAATGCTGGGTTAAAAAAAAAAGTAAGCCGCGGCGTGTGGGTGGAAGGTGAACTCACATTTTGATAACTTCCATAATTCTTTCGATGAGAAGACCCCAGTCGCTAAAATAATATCATTACATATCACTCCATTGTAAGGATTATGTGTGTATCCTGCAACTATCAACTTCCGTCAATAAATTACATAAAAATTGGATAACGTAAAACGTACCCTTGTGTTTGCGATCATCTTCCTTTTTATTATTATTATTATTATAACATACTCCACTTAAAATTTCTAAAAACAATAGCGTTATATTGATTTTTTTTTTAATTTTAGTGCGGGTGATCCTTGATGGATAATATGGATAAAATCGAATTTTATCCATTTTATCCTCTAACACACCGATTTGAATTTGCGATTATGGAGCATGGATAATTAAAAAAAATCAATACAGAATTCAATTCTAGCATATTTACCATGACTATTGATAAAATTCGCCAAATAGAGATCGAGCTCTCTAACTGACACGTTGATATGGTAGGGATTAACACATAAACCGGGTTGCGAGCAATCCGGATTCTTCTCCAGCCTCTCCCCGTCGGTGCTCTCCAGCGGTATCGCTTTAAAAAGTATTACCATGACCAGATCTAACCGCCAAACTTTATCAGCCTGTCTCAAACAGTCTATGCGTCTCATTTTCCCTTTCTGATCCGGATTCGATAGGACGCATACTGATGGTCGCTTCCCTGTGATACTCAGTACGAAATCTTCCCTACATTCCTGCGTTATATCTTTGCGGAGTTTGCCCAACAAACGCGACGCCCATTTCTGTTTAACTTCCGCTTTTTCGTTCTGAAATTCGAGTTAGTTTTGAAACGGTTTGGGGGTCGGCGGGGTTCCGTTACCTGCAATGCCTCCTTACATTGGCGTTCCTCCTCTAAGGACATTCGTTTCTCATGCTTTTTGTAATATTTACGTTTAGCTGCTTGCAAATTAAACCAGGTATACGAAAAGGATTTAACAAACGGCAATAATGCCTCTATGAAAGGGTGGAATTCATCCTAAAATATGGTTAATTTATTTTATTATTTCTCGGATTTTCCTCGAGTTGGTCGTAATAGAATAATATAAATAAATATTTATAAGCATTAAAATAAATGTTTGCAAATTTGTGATGTTTACTACTTTTTGATGGAATAATAAAGTTAATAATAAAGAGAAATAAAATAGATGAAGAGAAAATAAATATTTCTGTGGGTGTGTGTCTCGTGTGTATCTATACGAAATAATAATAATAATAAAAGAAATCGGACATTCATATTTGTTTTCCCTTTTATCATCGAGTGTGTTATTCCTAATCGATATCGACGCTAATATAGGTATTATTGTTAGTGGTTTGTTCTCTGTTCATTTTATAATCAGTCATTCAACAGTCATATCAAAGACACAATGACAAGCAACTGATTTGACTTGTCAAATAGTCCATATGAATCATACGTCGAGTTTTCATTGTTGTTGCAAGCTACTGATCTGTTGACTAAATACTCTCCAAAAAACAAATCATATATCTCGCTATAATCTATATAAAAAAGTATCTACGAGGGTGTATTGATTTAATAGGACATATAGCAGAAGCAACTATTATTATTATTATTATTATTATTATTAACATTAATATTAAAGTTTTCCTGACTCTTTGACAAATCGTTAGTTAAATTTGGTCTCGTTCGAGAATATTACAACTACACCATGCAAAATTATAATTTATTAGCGATAAAACACTAAGTTATATACAACAATTAAAGCATTATTTACGGCGGCCGCAAAGCCGAGGTTAGGAACGCAAAGCTGCTCATTCAAATTTCGCAAAAATATACAACCTATTTCGCAGGGGAGGCGTTACTTACGAAACAGGCTGCACACACACTAAAGGGCATCAAAATTTTGAAGCGAGAAAATTGAAATGACGTAATCTAGTTAGTTAATCGCGTTTACGCTGATTTGCGGATATCGCGACGCGTACTATACCGCCCCAAAATTATAAAAAAATTAATTTACTTTCCTATTTAATTTTTTTTAATTTGGTCGAGTATAGAAGATTATCTATATACATTAGGAGTCCTTGTTTTTAAAGTTCTTAAATAGATCTTGGCTTTGATCCAATATCAAACTGCTGGTGTCTTAGTTCCACTAAGATAGCTACGATTATTACCTCTTAAGTATTACTAAATTGTTAATTTATTCTTAAATATGCGTCCCTTGCCGAGGATAATTCGCCGGGTTGCGGATTTATTGAGGAAACGCTAATTTATCGCAGGTCTTATTCATTATAAAAAAAAATTTATACGCGGTCACAATATTAATAAATTCGTGTTGCATGCAGCACAAAGATCGGTAAAAGTATTCCAAACGGTTTCTGAATACCAAATAAGAGAATTGCATTGCGGGAGTTTCTCGATACGAACAGAGAGGAGGGAAATCGTATTGAAAGAAAACAATACACACAATAGGTGGGTATGTATGTAAATGCAAACGAAAGATATGTGCTATCACCACACGTCTTCTCGATCTCATACTGCATGCATACGGGATAACCTATCACATACAAAACAAGTAACGAATGGAAAATGCATTCTTGCGTTGCATACACAATAATTTCCTGTGAATTACCCGTGTCATGGACGGTCAAATGAAACCCCGTGGTGCAAGATCAGTGTTCCCGAGAAGTACGAAAAAATAAACCGATTTTTTCCAAATAATCTAATTAGAAAAATATTCTATAAAATAAATAAAAAAAATTAGATGAGTACAAAAAAGCGTTAATCTCATTTAAGACGCTACTGAAATTAAAAAGAAAAAAGATAAAATAAGTAAGGCAAGATGATAATTTCGAGAAATCATGCTCATTAGAAAAGCGACTCTCTCAGCTAAATCGTCGAGCTGGAAGTTCGTCTTTAAATTTTTACTTATTTATAACACACGAATATTTTTAGCCGCTAGCAAGGATCGTACACTCCTAGTAATAGCAACGGCAAAACAGCAATAAACAACAGAACAGGTAATGACAGTGCAACAACAGTCAACATCAAAGGGTCCCTCATGCGAATGTAATCGTTGCAGATATTTTTTTTTAATATATTTTGAATGAAATTCAGCTGTGCACCGCTCCGCCCGGTTAGTTAACGCGAACGGGGGTGAATTGCGGTGCAACGACTGCATTCGCGATCCGAACCACCACAACAGAACACTCATGATAATTCATGTTAATTACATATCACGCGGCGATAGAGGAATAAATGGTTGCAGCATGTAGGCACCTGGCCAGAAGATGACGTTTGATGGTAGGATGATACATCAGGTTCCACCATGTAGCTACGCAACGTTTCGGGGATAAACATTCCTCAGGGTCACCGTCCTGTGGTTGCCTCGTTTTTGCCCATCACCCGTGCCTGTTCCGAGTTTTGGGGATCGTTCCTCTTGGTCTGTCCGGATTTCGCCTTCCCGTTAGATGGTTCCTTTCCGTGTCGATTTCGCGCCTTATTTTAACTGCGTGACATCATAGGGGGTGATAGATTGTTTTTGATCGATTCAGCACTGCGCAATGCAGTCTTATCAAATATAGTAATAGTTGTGATAACGGTAATAAACCCTCTCGGATCTTGGGAAACCACACTATACACCACTAACGTCACATGCCAACAATAACACGCGTGTCCTATAATCCTACGGTACTGGGTTTGCTAGTTTACTGCTTTCTTTGCGCCTGGCTATTAATAAAAGAGACGCTTTAAACACACACACACACACAAGATATATATACATATATATACCGCGTATATATATAGTACATATATACTACGTAGATGCTTTTTGTAAAGCGGTCACTTTTAAGTTTACCACCAGCTACGATATCACCACGGCCTGGGTCTCTTCTTCAAAGAAAACCAAACCATCTTCGTACTCGATCTACCTCGTTACTACTTACTAGCAATTCTTGACCGAAACTGAATTATTAGCTCTCTCTGAAACGGCGAGGATGCTTTTGCGACGACGCGGACAGCTTTCGTACGAAACGACGCTCCTGAAAGGCGTCTCTACGCTCTCAAACGTCCGAGATTGTTCGTGCTGTTTTCGCGGTCGTAACGATCGCCGCAAAATGCAGCATTCACACACGATCACCAGTTCCGAGACTGCCGATGCCGCGTGAACGTCAGGGTGGAATTCGTCGTGATTAACTCCACTAGACGACTCGAAAATGCCAATTATAGCCAACACCTGGCCAACGATGGTTTTACAATAAATTAAAAGAGACGCGCGCGTGTGTCTTATGTCCCTGCGCTTATATACATATAGAATTGCAGATATTACGCTTCAGATAAACAGACTAGCTAGTTGTATTACGTTTATAACGAGCCGCTACACAAATAACCACGAATACCGTTCAAGTAACTCGCCATTACATGCTATATACATACTACGGTGTATACAGGAAGATGCGTATCTCGTTAAATACGCCTCGATTTCATTTTTTTAACCGATTTTTTACGAATAAAATTTCATTTTAAATATACAGGGTTCCCCAAAATTCATTCTTCACCCCCACAAAATCTGTTCGTTATTCCAAACCTACTTGGGTGTACTAGTTTTACTGGGCATCACTTCTCTGTGTTCCAAACATCCGATTCTCCATACTGTCTATCAGCTTCAGTCTCGTTATCGCAGATTTCAGTTCGTATTGATGATCGTCAATGGGCTTCAGGACGGGTTAATTTGATTTCTTTTTGTTGGAACCACCCCTGGTTTCTCTGGACGAATGGATAGCTGCGTTGGGACGGCATTTGTTTACCAAAATTTATTAGAATCGGTTCTAGAAGTTCTATATAAGAATCAGAATCCATTCGTGTAGGAGTTTTATTGCTACGGGTACAAGCCGCCCAAACCATTACACTACCACCACCAAAATTTCTACTCATGGCAACTTTAGTCTTCTTACGAAAATCGTGCCATTAGTATTTGAAGCCACCACCACCCTCTCCCTCTCCCCCGTTGAAATGAAATTTCTTCTCACAAAATATGACGTTCTTCCATTCATTTTGAAATTAATTATGTCGTATATTATGATCATCTTTCAATGGTGTGTATTTTCGCCTGGAAGATACTCGAGTAGACCACCAAGCTTTCAAAATGTTTGGTTGTAGGCCTATATAGCCCTAATACATTTCCCTCCCAGCCGTTTTGTGGTAAATCTTCTCACAAAGCTGAACGTCCTTGGTAAATCGTTGTGGGGTATGTTCCAGGTTTCCTCGACTTTAGGAGGAGATCCTTCCACCATAATTCTGCGCCAAAATGTTGAGAGCAATAGCTCCAAAAGTGATCATTGGTCTCCTTACTATTATAGTCTTCTCCTTACTTCAAGCCTATGCTTGTTCCACGAATGTTTATTATCTAAGGTAAGACCCACTGATTGGCATCACCTTTTCTACTACATCACAGAGGGCATTCCCAAACTTTTCAATTGCATACAAACATCATCTGAGCAAAGACAGGCAAAGGAGTTCCTAAAAAGCAGGAAAACCGTCAAAATGTTAGTAGGCCTGTTGACAGGTCATTGTAGACTAAATAGGCTAATACAACATAGGCCTAGCGGAGGATGCCATGTGCAGATTCTGCAAGGAAGAAGAAACCCCAGTTCATGTACTGTGCCGCTGCGAAGGCCTGTCAAGCACAAGGTTTCTAATTTTGGGTAAAGTTAGAGGGTGCCTTCTAAGATTACTGGGGATCACAATACAATCTAATCAATTGCTTATCCAGACACTCTTAGACCATTTTGGAGTTGGTATTACTGGAGTTCCACGCCCTGATGGCTGATTAACTACTAAACATTATGATAATCTTTCAATGGCGTGTATTTCCGCCTGGAAGATACTCGGGTAGACTATCAAGCTTTCAAAATGTTTCCAGTCCCCATTTTGCTGTTTTGTGGTAAATCTAACAAAGCTGAACGTCCTTGGCAAATCGTCGACCTCAGGACGAGGTCCTTCCCCCATTATTCTACGTGTTGTCCTTTTGGCTGTGGTCTCCACCAAAATGTGGAGAGCAGTAAGATTTAATACCACTCCAATAGCTTCAAAAGTGATCATTGGTTTCCCTACTACATCATAGAGGGCACTCCCAAACTTTCCACTTGCATACATGAAGGTTAGATAACTTTAAAACTAATGGATTCATATTTTATTGAACAGTTTTACAAATATTACATTGAAAAAGTACATATTCCGATTTTCCTTTTATTCATTTTATTATAAAAATATTAATAATGATCTCAACAATTATCATTACATATCTCGATGATTATATAAAAGAAAAAGAAATAATTATCAATCAAAACTTCGTTAACCAAAAGAGAAAAATCTTAAACTGAAACAATAAAACAAGTCAGCTATCACCGCTGTTGTTTTGTAAATGATTGGGCGCGTCAGCGAAAATAACTTTAAGGCGGTACGCTTCGGCCACCATCATACTGATGTGAGATCCAGTCCATTTCTGCGTCGGAAGGTTCTGCAGCAATATCATCAGGCCTTGGAAATCGTTCTCCCTGAGCAGCATTTCGCGCCAGTGCAACAAGAACGCAGCGCAAACGTACAATTGAAACAGAGCAAAAGAATCACTTTCGGCTAAATACGTATCCCACAATCTTATAGTACAACGCAACGGCAGTTCCCTAGTTAATAAATTGTTCAACCAACGAAATGAAAATTGTAAATAATCAACGTTATGCTGAATTAAATGTTTATGTAACGCATTATCAACTCTTTGTATTAATTCCTTTAATTGATTCACCTTCCTCTGTATACCTAATTGTGCGAAGACGTAGTTGTCTTGTATCCCATCCAGGAACTTGGATAAACACCAAAACGAATCAGCTTCAATGATATCCCTCTGCTCCTTGCTTAAATCGTCGACTTTAAACGTTTCGAACGGCTGACTATCTGGTAGATTCTCTTGCAAAAATACCACATAAAAAGGAGTCACAAGATCGTTAATACCCTGCACATATCCGGAAGCGGGATGCCTTATCGCCCAAATAAACAAAATCCGTTCAAACATCCTCTGCACAGTATTCTGCTGGAATAAGGGTATTGAAGGATTCATCCTTGGCACATCAATATGGATTTGGTGATAAGTGTCCTGATATGTCTCATCTCTCTCTGTATCATAATACTGCTTCACTAAACTCCAATAATCTTTCCTCTTCCTCTCCAAAACACCCTGTCTCCTTTCCAAATTCACAGGAAGATAGCCAGATAACAGCCTCCAAGTGATAGGCCTCACTTTCACTGGGATCCCAGACCAACTCAACTGGCACAGCTCATTGATGTTTGGTGAATCCAATAATAGTGCTTGAAACCTGTCTAGCTTCGATTCACAATCCTCATTGCTGTTTATATTCGATCCCTTCATTGGCTGTGGGCGTCCAGGGAACCTGCTCCTGAACCCTTCAATCTCATCATCAACAGGGAAATCAGATGAGACCCCAGCAATCTGTGACTGGCCCTCTGTCTTATTCCTATGTCTGTTTAGCACATTCAAAGCAGCTGATTCAGATACTTTCTTCGAGATTTTAGTATCTTCAATTAGGAAAATTAAATTGGTATACATATTTATGAATTTATTGCATCAGATCGGTTAAATTTTACCTGATATCACACAGAAATCATCATCATCTAATTCCCAAGCATCGCTGACTGACTCCTGAAAATCCTGGAAGGATGTGTTGGCCGTTGTCTTGGATCTTTGCGCGGCCTTAACATCCTTTTTCGGGCTCGGCCTGCAATTATTGTGTGAAATATTATATAGGTAGGGTATGTGAATTAATTCATGATTACCTGCCAGGCACAGTTTTACTATTTTTCTTCCAGAATGAAGCTTTCTCATCTGTATTCCTGTTACCATCCATGTTATTGCGGGGCACACAGGAATTTGTCCATAATTAAATCGGAGGAGCTACGACAACAAACCTCTGCCAGAATAAAGTTAGGTTATGTGTGGATATTGACGTAATGTTGCACTAATTTTTTGTGTATACACCTCTCCCCGCGATTTTATGGTTGGGTTTAAAAGGGTGTAAAAAGTAATTATTTCAGATTAATTAAGCGATTTAAATTCGAGACGGCGAAACCCCCCCGTCGGCACTGGAATGTCAAAATTTATTTATTTTAAAATTATTCTACGGCCAATCGTTTAGGAGGAGGGGGTTCGATGTCTGATTTTTATTTCGCAAAAAAGGAATTTTAAATTTTATTTATTTTATTGTTATTTATTTTGGAAAAATGCTGTAATTTTTCTGGCGCCATCTCTAGGGGGTGGTTAGAATTATAAACTTGGACTGGATTGGGATGGATGGCGGAGATTTATTGATAAAATTAAATATTAATTTATTAAATTTATTAATATTAGAATTAAACGCGTTAAATAAAAATAATTTTTGTATTTAATTCGAGGGGGCTGTTTCGAGATTGTGCGGGTAGATGTCGCTGGGAATTCTTACAGATTTTATTACAGATTTTAGTACAGATTAAACAGAAAGAGATGGGTATACACAATATGGTATATTCTATAGAGTCGTTTCGTGTATTATTGTTTGCCTAAATTCGTAATTGCAGTGAATTGATTGAAATTAGAAAATATGTATGCGTTAGACGAATCTACATAAAAATAATTCTTAGTAAATAGCTGCAAACGCATTTTGTACAGTACTTAATATGTCAATGGTTAAGAGCAGATTGTAAACACAAAATCGTACCCCATTTTCTGCAGGTAAACAGTGTTAAAATTGGTTTGTCTCCTGTTTTGTGCCGTTTTTTTTGTTTGTCCGCTTTAATAGTGAATATTTTTGTAATTCTCTGTAATTTATGTTTATGTGTTTGTTGGATTATCGAACAAACATTCTGTAATGTTTATTTTGGCCGGGATCGGGTTATTAATACTCCTTTAAAACGCATGATCTTTTTTAACAAAAATTAATTCTAGTCTGTAAGTACACAAAATAAAATCGAATTAGATCCGATTAGCTGAAATCGGATTTAATTCGACAAATTAATCGAATCAAACCGATTTATTAATCTTATTAGAACAGATTATGCGGTCGGACAATATTTTTTCAATATTCTGTCTTCCGCAATAACTAAATTAGTAATACTAATTCCGTGCTGTATAAATAGTACCGTTCACGACGTTATCTGGAGTTAAATACCGTGCTGCGGTGTATGCTGTTGCATTTTATCAACACGAATACACATACATGTAACAGGTATTCTAACGTTATAACCGTGTAGATTTTCGCTGCAAATTCGTGCTATTAACGAGGTCAGTAAAAGAGAAATTTTCTTTCATCTAACTCTCACCCTCTTTCATTTGTCTATTTCCTCGTTACCGGAGGAACAAATCTCATTTCATTGAAAACAACTCCGGTAAACAGATCTCAAGAGTAAGTTCTAAAATTGTTCTATTTTTAAAATTATTTTTATAATAATTTTTTCAATTAAAATAATGCGATTTTTAGTGACTATTTTTACGAAAATGAACGGGTCCGACACCGAGGAAGATCAAGATCAAGACGATGTAAGTATTTAGCTTTAAATTTAAAATTTATCTCTATTATCCTACGGTGCAGGCAGTTCTATCTTGGGCGATCGCGATCTAAAAAAACCTGTATCTCCTTGTTAATAAGTTTTGTTTTAATTTGATTTAATTTTTTTTTGTCACTAAAGGAGACTTGCATGCACCTCTTTTCAACCTTGAAACTCGATGATTCACCTAATATATACAATTCATATTTCTACCTGAAATTCCTGTCGTTATATTTCAATAATAATCGAGTCGTTACATTCTTATCAATTGTTAAACGAGTCGAGTGGTGTAATTATTAATCGCAATATATAGACCCATTATTGCTGATAAACTAAGTATCTACATACGCATATACAGGTGTCCGCCTATTACTTATCCGTCCCAGGATACGACCTGCTTTCTTTTTTTGTTCTATCTAATAAAATTTAAATTAAAACAAAATTATTTCAGTTTCAGGATGCTTGCGAAACCTACGACATGTAAGTTTAAAATTCCCGCCGCCCCCCCTTTCAC
>ML215990.1:82-21006 GCA_004785975.1 Popillia japonica | reverse complement strand
CTTCTCTCACACACACTTTCTTAGATGCATCTACTAACTTTAATATCACATCGAAAACATCACATGAAAAAAATAAATAATCCCAAGAGGTGGCGGAACTGAAAAAATTAAGTACTTATTTTCTATACAAATATATACATAATTTTCACTACAAAACAACTTCTTGGGACTGAATCATTGTCTGTTTGACTAGATTAGTTTGTCTTACTGATCTTCTGACCTCTTCGTTTTTATTTACATACTTCTTTGGCGATGGCCACGACAGTAACAGTTGGTCTTCTGTTGCGTTTGACTCTATTTCTGTTTCTGTAGTCTTATCAACAGACATGAATAATCTACCACTGGACGCTTCTGATGCGTCTGATGAATCACTACTCTTGTTACTGCCTGAACTATTTTGCAACAGAGGTTTCGTTGGCCATTTAGTTCTTTGAGCGTCTGTAATATCAATTTCGTCCTTATACCTAAGCTGGCGCCATTTCCGTTCAAGTAACGTTGTGGCAGATGAGGAATGTTTCTTGTTAATATCTTTAGCTGGAGTTGATGGATTAGAATGAGTTTTATCGCTCTCTTCTGAGAAGGCTCTAGTTATCAGAATTCTTGGAGATCTTTTTGGTGTTCCGTCGAGTACTGTTTGAATTACCGCCGCTTTCTTGTTAGCATGTTCATCTAATCCAAAAAACTTCTGTAAGAGAAGGTTTGTTGTACTCATGTTCGCTTTTAGAACAGTTGAGGCGCTTTCGGATTTTTGTTTTAAACCTATCTGGATGTCATCCTCTCCTATAACTGATACATCTTCATCATGTTTCGGTACTTGTAATGTATTGCAGCTTGCAGTTTGAGGAATTCGTCTTTGTTGGGACGGCGATACGTTCAACGCTGTTGTTGATTTTGGCCTCCACGCAATTTCTGAAGCGATTCGCTTAATTTTCGGTTTCTGTGGACTTCCAACCGCTTTCTGAACATCCAGCAACGCTTCTGACAATCTCCTTTGTAGCGTTGGTTTCGATAAAAACCCCAATGGTGTTAATGACTGCCTACGTGATCCGCAAGTGGATGGCGTTCTTGCTTGTATTTCTTGATTAACTTCATTTTTTGACAATTTCTTCCTCCAGTAATTTTGGAATGTTTTCCTCACCGTCTTGCTTTTTACTCCATACAAAAATCCGTTCACAGATGGTGAACATGTAAGCAAAGTTGAAACTATTGATACAAAGTGGGGATGTAATTTTGCTTTAGGTTCCTTAATTAAGAGCGTATTGGCAGAGGATTCCCACAAGATAACTCCGTAATAAGGAAGGTAAAGTAACATGAATGAGCCTAGGAGTTGCAAAACCGTATATATGGCACTTTTTCCACGAAACTTAGGACCACCAGCCGATGGGGCGGTTACCGTGGGGACGAAGAATGGATTTCTCTGGTGTGTTATAGTAACTTGAGCGGAAAGGGTGACTTCGTAAATAGCTGAAGCTATCCTGTGCCTATGATAACGTGCTATCATTAAAATCTGGAACATAGTATATTAGTAAAACAATACGGAATCTTATTAATGGCGTTTTACCTTCATATTACAACAGACTATAAGCGTGGCTGGTAACAAAAGGGTGAGTGCAGTGTATAGAGCCGAGTACCATAACGCACCGGTTCCATTAGAGAAATCTGGAGCACAGGCTCCTAATCCAGGGCTGTATCTGTATGGTGCGATTGTAAAAAGAGGAGGCAGACACAATGCCAACGATACAGTCCATCCAGCTCCTAAACCAGCTAATATCTGGAAAAAAACAATTACAAATATTATTTTCTTATGAATGATTACGTTAAATAATTAAGTTTATACCAATAATAATAATAATAAATTTTAATGTTACAACAGAGAAGCCTATAACAGTAAGAGTGAAAAACGACACAGAATAATCAGTGTTAGAGTAAATGCTTTACAAACTGCAATAAATTGCAATAATTCTTTATGTTGCTTCCAAAAAATGATATATGACAAAAAGCAATGAACTACAGTATGGCAAATGTTTGCAATGATAATTGTATGAAGATGCTCCTTTATAAATGTGAGTTACTACACGTACAGTAATTACAAAACTGATTGTATGAGCACTTTGTGAGATTTGTTAATAAATTTACGCTACTCGTTTTCACTCTCTATTTTAGGTAGCCCCTATTCAATACAAGGTCAATTGAAACGTTTGCAGTAATAATTTTTGAATTTGTTCTTCGTAATTTGCATAATATGCATATAGAGGTATTATCGTTAAAGTACCTAATTCTTTTCAAAATTTATTGATACTCTCAAATCAACAATTTATTCCTATTAGAGATCGTTTGCTTTTTAGGGCTACAACTTACTTCAATCTATAATCTATTTATATCTATTTGGTGAACAAGGGTAGATTGTACGAACATGTTTTCAGTAAATGCGGAATAATGTCAAGCAAGCACGAGAAAATCCACTTTGCAATTCCCTAGGAAGTAATGTCCCTATGCAAGGAAAATATAATACGAATACGTTACTAAACAATTCAGTAGACGACAAATTACATTGTTACGAACAATTGTAGAAATCGTTTGAACGGAGAAATGTGAGCTTTGCTTTTGCTCTAATTTTCACCGCATAAAGTATAAATATTGAACCATAGTAAACAAAATCTTAAACTAACCACGCAATTCAAAGGACTTCTAGACCTGCAGTGCATCTTCTCATTCTTAAATTCAATATATATGTATCTCCTGGGATACGAATATTCTACTGTTTCATTTTAACGAAGTAATATTTCTGTCATCATATTTGCACTTGAAGATAGAGCGCAGCGAAGCCTTCCAGATTTTAAATGAAAACTATAAAGTAAAGAAGATTTTTTATTACATCCTAATTAATACTATAATATTTTGATAGCATTGTCACAATGGTTAAATAAAAATAAAATAGCATTTCTCCTGATGGTCTGCGCTACCAAAACCAAACAAAATTTAGCTAGCTAACCCTTTTGCTATAGTTTCTACTGTTTTGACATGCTGGGTTGATATTAACATTTTTCATTTTTATTGGTACTTGGTTGAGAAAGTTTCTTTAACATTTTTGGAAAAGTATTTAAATTTGGTAGCAAAGGGATTGTATAAATATGTAGGTACCGCTAGTGATGATAAAAAATTATTGCTATACTGGCGTTGTACAAAGTATCTACATATTATCTATGTTAAGTGTGATATTAAACAACATATTTTCATATAGTACATTTTTGCATTCTTGGCATGCTGCTGAGGTTCTAGTTCGTGTTTTATTCTTGGAACATATCTATTAGAAGCTGCTCGTTTGTGTTTCACTTATGAGTTCTTCTGCCAGGATGAAAAAGAGAGAATTGAAAAAAAACTGTGTTTTCATTTCCTTCTTTTGAGATAACCTGTGCTGTTATAGTAGACATCATTAGTAGACAAGAAACTAATTTTATATCACATGCTTGACGTACGATCCACATTGTACACTTCCATTGCTTACAAGGTGAACCCTACCGATAATTTAGCTATTTCAGACAATTGGCAAACGTTTTTGATCCATCATTTTGATTTTTACTTATGGTAATGATTAATGTTTTGTGGTATTTATTCAACAAACTTCTTTCGTGGCTTGCCATTTTGAATATAATAAATCTGTCTTGCCGGCTTTGTCTACTCTTTCGCCTTTTGATAATTTTATATCTATTCTTTTTTATTCACAATACAGGCTCCAGTTGCTGGAAAGTCCAGTAAACTCATCGACGTAAAAAATCTTTTGAAATAGTGTTATATCTTTCTTGCCAATTTTAGGAGCTAATGTACTGACCACACGCTCCTTATGGTTCCAGCCATTTGTTCTGTTTCATAACCAGTATATATCTTGAAGTCATAGGTATAACGAGATTCAGAGTGACATCCAGCGACATTTTGATTCTCCGATTTTATATTGTTTCGTAGAGGAGCGTCCTTTAATTTGGTTATTGACTTATCCATACTCTGGAAGGTACTATTTTGGCGGAAACTTTGAACTAGTGAAACTTCTGAGGCATCATGCCATATGGTCAGTATAATACGTTTTGCTTTTAAGTGTAGCAAAGTACAAGTCTTAAAAAAACAATTGGAATTAGGAATTTTTTCTGGTAGCAGAAAGAAGAATGAGTTGACCATTCATAACTTAAAGTTGATGCAAAACGTTCAGATGTGTAACTGAAAATGAAAAAATAAATTTATTTGTATCACACATGGTATGAATAGTGACTAGTGTATTCAAACGCAGCTAGCTGCTATTTGCACGACAAAGAGACATAAACATATAGGCCGGCAGTTGAATGACATTATAGCGTTCTTAATGTTATGAAGTTAGCTTTTATTAATCGTACAGCCGATCTTTTTTTTCATGAATTAGTTTTATGAATACTGGTAGAAGAATCGATGTAAGAGAAACAGGACAAAATATTTACAAAGATGTTCAAAGTGTATGTCAACTATGAGCAGTAACACAGGGATCAATGTGGCGACGAAATTTATAATTACAATTGTGCGGCAACAAAAATGGTATCTCGCAGATCTTTGGCATTTTCAATATCGCGACCGCAATCATACACCACATTTTTCATGCATCCCCGCAGAAAAATGTCTTATCGATTTAGATCTCGGCTACGAGCTGACCAAGGAATGTGACTATCACGTCCAACCTAATGTGAGAAAGCTTCGTTTGAAAGTGCTTGAACAGGTCTACTACTATGCACGGGCGCTCCGTAGTGCATAAACCATAATTGTTGTATCGCCAACGGTATGTCATCCAAAGGCTCAGGTAATGTATGCCAGACAAATTTTAAATACAAGTCTGCATTTAATCGTTGTAGGAGCACACGTGGTCCAAGTAATTGATCGCCTACCAACTCTGCCCAAACATTTACGGATATCCTAACTTGCGAAGAGTAGTGCTGTGTACCGTGAGGAATTTCGTATGCCTAATAGTGAATGTTGTGGTAATTGAAAATACCAACTTTCGGAATCGTAGATTCGTCAGTCAAGAAAATTACTGAAGCGAGATCTGGTTGTTGAACTTCTTTACGCTGAAACCAATGGCAAAAGGCAACTTGGCGGGGAAATTCTAATTCTGCTAACCTTTGTACACGTTGTATATGGTACGGATGCACTAAATTCGTTTTCAAAATTTGAGGCACGGTGGTTTAAAATACATTTACTTGCTGTGCTAGGCTTGTCGTGATTATACCAGAATTCGCTTCCACGATGTTTATGCTCTATGTCTATGTTCTTGCTTGAAGCACTCTGCGTGATTTTACAAGGTCGCGACCTTCGTAACGTGGAATTACTGAACCTGTATTCCGAAGCCGATATACAACTTCAATAATCATCGCAGTCGATGACGTTGATTTTGGAAACGTTATGAGAACAATTTTTTGCTGCTATTACAATGGTTATAACTCTACTGCCTGTTCCGGGGTGCCGCAGGGCTCCAACAAAGGACCGTTACTATTCAATATTTACATTAACGACTTACTGCATAGGTTTGAATGTAAGGTGTTAGCATATGTGAATGATTTAAAGATCCTTAGAAAATAACGTCGATGGAGGACTGTGAATTTCTGCAACGCGATGTATACATTATCAACGACTGGAGCAATGACAATACGATAAAGATTAATATAGATAAATGTGCTGTGGTAACCTACACTACGTTAAACAATCCCTTATTCTACAGATATAATTTGGATAATATCACTATTCCACGGCACTCTGAGATTAGGGATTTGGGTGTTCTCCTTGATCACCGCTTGCAGTTTTCACGCCACATCGCTACCATTTGTTCATCGGCCATGCAGTCACTTAATTTCATTATTAGATCTTGTAGAGAATTCACAAATACGAATGCAATGGAAATGTTGTACTACGCTTTTGTTCGATCTAAACTGGAATCTGCATCTTTAATTTGGTATCCAGTTTATACTTACCAAACGCTGCAGTTGGAAAGAATCCAAAAAGGATTTTTTAAATATATGACTTTCAAAATCTATGCCACTACCCTCCTCGGGGAACAGATTAAAATCATCTTCTCATGGAACATAATTTTGTCTCTCTTTCTGGCACGAGAGAATCTAGCAGTGCCAAGTATATGATAAGTTAATAAACAACCAAATTGATGCACCGGAGTTATTATCATTGGTAAATATAATCATACCTAGATATAGCACCCGATTGACAGAAATTTTTTCTATACCCAAGCCGAGGACGAATGTAATGAATGAGTCAACGCTAACAAGATTTTTTCCGGTCCTTTTCATGTTCCTTCTCCTACCCTGAGCCATTCATTCTCTTATCGAAAAATTTCATTTTATAATTTTATTATGTATTCTATAAACTTTTGATTTTGATTGTAAGTCATACTACTGGATATTTGCTGCACTGCACTATCTCTATTTTTCACATTGTCCTGTAAATGGCATCGTCTGTTGGACAATAAAGGTTATTATTATTATTTCAAGACTATTTTGCTCTGATTCTCCATAAAATAAAATCATGTGGGTATATTTGACATTCGTATACGCTGATAGGTGGTGAGTCTCAGACAGTCATATATGTACATATGTATGTATGTTAGATGCGTCAGGGCTGGACTCGACTAAAGAAAAATCATTTTCTTATTATTCCATGCACATAGACCCACAAAATTTTGTATTTAGGATTGACTCGTAAGTATTCTTCAACCCTTTTCTATTTTGCGCTATTTAGAACTAACCCTGTAAACAACTGGTAGCTAGTAAAAGCCAGCAATGTTTTTTTACATATTTCCAACAAAATATTTATCGACTATTCAGAACTCTCGTCGGTCAGCCGTTGTAAAATAGACGAAATTAACCCATTGAGTATTTGGTAATTTATTTATTTATTTATTTATTTAAATATGAATTTAAATAACAATGTGAGACTAGTGCTATTGAAATAATAAGTGCTACATATGTATGTATGTAGTTACATATGTATACTCGGAGTACTAAAAAGGTTAAGATTACTTGTACTACTAACAAGGGAAGATCCCGAACCCGGAAATTCAAAAAAACTTGAAACTTTGGGGATATATAGAGCATACCTAGGTATGCAACACGCATTTTTTTTTGTGCCGACGTTCACTTTTAAGGGGTGAAAACCCCCATTGAAAATTAGCGGATTTTCAGCTTTCATTCGTAAAACAAGAGATAGAAGGTAGGTGTAAACGCAAAAGTTTCAGGATATATCAAGATCTTTCGAAATGCGTGACTATCATATATACAGGGTGTTCCGTTAAGCTATAGGTTTATACCGCAGTTGTTTTTGTGACAATACAAAGAAAAGTTTTATATGTAATTTGTGGGACTTTTAATTCTGCTTAGAACTATATAGAGTCTTCTAATATACAGGGTGTTCCAAAAGTAAAAATTAACATCTTTGGTTTTATCTAGCAGAACTTCATACAATGTTACAATATACATATACATATGTACACAATATACATATATTATTGAACACTTATTGCAAGGAATAATCTTAATCCCGCAAGTTTTAGGGAACTTTAAGGGATCTCGGCATTTGAATTTTAAGAAAACATATAGAATCATTTCAAGAAAACTAAATGAAATCACTTCAACATTTGTTAGCAGTGCAAAAGATCACATAAAACAAGTCGCAGAAGATAATACATACATTCAATACCGATGAAACTGGTTATATGTAGAGCTTCATTGTGGTCGCACTTTAGCTGTGCAAAGATCAAACACTGTGACAGCAGTTGTGCAGTTTATATTCGCAACTACACATAGTTATACCCTACTTCCTACAATATCCGCTTCTGGTATTATATTTATTTGTTATGAAAGAACAAAGTGGTAGTTTCGGGTCGCGTGTAACAGCCATGTTTCAGCCATGGAATGTTTGTGGAAGGGCTTCAACGTCGGGATAATTAACAACGGAACTGTTTAACAAATAGCTCACTCGTGTGTATTTGCCAAACGTAGGAGCTCAGAGCGTGTTATTCTTGGACTCTTGGACTAGTCATTGTCCTGCTACATTGCAAAAGAGTATATCATCAAACGAACATGTTGAAATATTGACAATACCGAGGAAAACTACGGCAATGATACAACCACTAGATGTATATGATTTCCCCATATGCAAACATTTTGTAAGAAAATTTTCCGATCTTGTGCAACTGTTTGGTTATGATATTGTATTGCATGAACGCAATAATGTTATCAAATTACAGTCTCTTATACACAACCGCCGTTTGGCACCAAAGTATCACGATATATTTGCTTATGCTTGGTATGTATAAAAGCGGATACATCGATCAATAACCAAATAAGTTCGAATATCCAGTAGATTTTGCTTTGAGACAACAGAACTTTTGTGCATCCTGCTAGTTGTTCCATATGCGGTGCCCAGCCTATCATGCGATGTGCGTGGTGCAACGAATTTCTATGTTTTAAACATTTCTTTGAAGAATTTCATCACCACAGAGCACAGAGAATAATTATTCATAAGCATAAGTTATATGAAGAAAACTGAAAATCCGCTAATTTTCAATGAGGGTTTTCACCCCTTAAAAGTGAATGTCGGCACAAAAAAATGCGTGTAGCATACCTAGGTATGCTCTATATATCCCCAAAGTTTCAATTTTTTTTTAATTTCCGGGTTCGGGATCTTCCCTTGTAAATTGCAGATAACCTATAATTTTAAAAAATTCCAAAAGATCGTGTTAGAAACATATACACAAACCATACATTCTATCTAATAGACTTTTAATAGGCTTTTTGTGTTTCACCTGCCTGTTGAAATAGAACCTATTCGTGTATAATGCCTTTTGAAAAAGATATTTAACATTAACATCTATTAAGTCCAGGAAATTTCGTGTCTAATTATATAACCACTATAACTTTATACCTGTCTTACATTATACGGATTATCATCATCATATCCATAATTACCACATTGATAATTTTCGCTTTATAATTAGTGCTGTCATCTCAATATAGAAGTTATCTTCAAAGTGCAAGATAATTTAATGTATAATTACTGTATAATACAACTAATTTGAAAATTGGCTTTACTTACAAGAGGAACACCAGGGTTCCGGATGGATTTTAATGAATCTCAAGTATGTTATAGAGGAACCGTCTTTGAGTACCCAGCTACGAGCTTTTATCCTAACGCGCCCTAGTTTCTGGGAAATCAACGTTGTTTAGTGCATTCCTGTATATTGCTAATTATTATTAGTTTCTCAATACGTACACCTTCGTAGCCCAGTGGATAGCAACTAGACCTGTTACGTTGGTGACTCGCGTTCGATTCCTGCCAGTGCATGTTTTTTTCAATATTATTGTGCACAATATTAACAATTATATTGCATACAAATTATTCATAAATGATATTTTTCGCCGTGGTAATTTTATTATTTAATAAATTGAGAGCGAAAAATATCGTTTATGAATAATTTGTATGAAATATAATTGTTAATATTGTGCAGAATAAGATTGAAAAACAAATGCATTGGCTGCAATCGAACGCGAGTCATCGGCGTGAGAGGGCTAGTTGCTATCCACTGCGCTACGAAGGTGTACTTGTTGAGAAACTAACATTACCGATATAAAGGAAAGAACATAGCGCGTTCATTCAATGCGCTAAACAACGTTGATTTTCTCAGAAACTACGGCACGTTAGGATTAAAGCCTACCTGGGTACTCAAGGAAGGTTCCTCTATAATATAGTTGATATTCATTAAAATCCGTGTCGGATAACCCTGGTATTTCCCTTGTTACTTGTTCGTTTTATTTTAATGAGCTTTTAACATCATAAAGCATTTAGTACTTTAGACGTTTAATGGATTTTTGAATAATATGAAGTCATAATTATTCACGATAATTTGCGTGTACTAGTATACTGGGTAGATTTATACTTGTAAAAATGTGCTACCTACATATATGTTGAATATTAAGGTTTACCTGTGTATATATGTAGATTACATACATAAGTATACGCACCTTCTTTGGACTAACCAAATGTCCATAATGCAATGGCGACGCAATCGCGTAGTATCTATCGCAGTTCAAACCACAAACGGTCCATAGTAATAATGGATGTAGTAGAGTAAAAAGGAATCCATGGAATGCACACGGAGCACCGATAGAGAGCCAATTATCCTTCGTTAATCCTGGTGCAGAGAATGCCAGAAATAATATCCCCAGCAACGTGTCCACTGCTCCCAAATGTAAAAGGAGTATGTTATTTGCAGAAGACGCCTGTAATGAAATAGAAGTTCAAGTCTTTTAATGTAACAAGTAGATATGTGTTATAGCATCACAGAAATACTAATATTTAGTATAGATAGCGTGTAAAGTATATCTTACATAGAGGCTCAGGTCCAAGTTGATTATCTCGATTTGTTGTTAATATAAGTTCTGCATCTCTTCGTGTAGAAACATTTTTTGGCCTCTATTACTTTATACGAGACACATATGTATGTATGTATGTATCTGTACGTATTTGAAATCAGCAATTGAGTTTAAGAATGTACTTCATGTACTTTATTAAATTGGTATCAATATTTACTGCTAACATTAAGTAATTTTACCGTTCCATAAATCTCGCTATACTATGAATATGTAAAATAAATTTACTGATTAAATTTCGATCAGCTGGCAACCTCACTATTGAAATCTGTCCAAGATAGTTATATATTACATGAACTTTATTATTAGCGATGACGTACTCATACCATAATTTATAATCCGTAGGTTGTGGATTTTAATAGTATCTCTGGATTTGTAACCTATGAATGCAATTTTTGTTGATAGATATCAGAATCACAGCGAATGAGTAATTGTATGACGGTCATGTTTATGGAACGTGAATGAAAACAGTTTATTTGCATCTTTATTTTCTATTCTGGGCTCTTCAGTACAATATTGGAAACTAGAAAGTTATTCATATACATAAATATAGAATAGAATATGATTTAGTGGTGTACAGTCTTATGTAATTTCTTAAATGACAACGGATTAAAAACACGTTTAGGTAGATACAAAATCTTTAAAATTATAGAATGAATTTTGCAACAGAAATTCACTAAGCAATCTCTCAAAAGTACACAAGTTCGTCACTCGACTTGTATGTCTGGGCAAACTTTTTAACGCCATTAACGCTCCATAATAGGGATCCCATTCAAATATTTTTGGTTTATGAGTAGGAAACTGAATAGTCTGAACAATTTCTAGTAGTTATAGTTGCGTATACATCTTGGTTTTTAGTAAAAAAGTTTAGATTTTCTCACAGACAGACTAGAAGTTCATAAATGCACAGACAAGGGAAAGGCAGTACTTCAAAATTAAAAAAAAACTGTCCGCATCACAATGACGGGTCAACAGCAGCCATAGTTCTAATAATCCTTTTTTTCCAAAACAAACACGCTCTCAAAATTACTCGAGGAATCCCAAAATATGATACCATATCTAACGTGCGAGTAAACATTGGCAAAGTAAAACTGTTTGAGTACACACAAACTAACATAATTCCTAAGATTCAAAATGGCATAGTTTGCGGAACACAATTTTTTAGTCACACGTGGTGGTAATATTTTAAATTGTGCTCAGTTACTAGTCACAAAAATTTTACAAATTCTGTCCCCACAATAGACTTACCTTGTAATCTAACATAGATAACTACTCATGGGTTTATTCCATGTATTACAAAATGAAACAAAGGCTATTTTCATGTAATTTAACAAAAGGTAGTTGTCATCACACCAACCAACCATGCGCTCAACTAATCGAGTGCATGAAAGCGATAGGTCTCTAATACTTGGTTCCTCAATTATGCAAGTAATGTCAGCAAGTAGAGGGGAGAAAATCGAAATACTGGGAGACTCTCCTTGGTATAAGGCAAGCTAAAACTCTTCTGGGAACATACAACCAAAAGAGATTCTCAGAATGCATTAAGCTCAGCTAAACCAATATTCGTATATTGACAGGGATCCTCTCAGGCCATTTTAAATTGAACAGACACCTAAGCTGGTTCGGAATAACAAAGGATGCCGAATGCAGATTTTGTGTGTGTATCATCACCTCAATTCCACACATACATATATATTATACATATATATACATACATCATTAGCTATCTGTGACAGTGCGTAATGGCGTAAGTTACATGAACTAATAGAAACACTCAAATCATTTGCATATACGAGAAACAACGATGGGCTAAGTACAGGACCTTGAGGTACACCACGACACACGCCAGCTGTTCTGGAATAAAAGTTGCATCGCACACCATCTCTTTCTCCCACAATATACGTGGACTGTGTTCTACTATACAGGCTGTCCGCGAAATACAAAGCATGCGTTTAAGGGATGATAGCTACAACGATTTAGAACCAAAAACATATAATACACCTTGGGTCTATCTGTAAGCGTAAACGAGAAAAAAAATTATTTCTCATGTCACAAACTTCGATGCATACTGTACACCGGCAGCTGATCAGTGCAAGATTTACCCGACGATTACAGGCGTGTGTTGCAACACATCGAGCCTTTCCTGTAATACATTTTCTCCTGTCTCTCAAAAAAGTCCCTTTTAGGACCACCAATTTATCACAAATAAAAGAAAAGAACTCAATTTTGTAGTAGCCTTTACGAAAGAGTTTAAAGCACCATAACATAATTGCAATAATTAAATTGTTTTCGTTCAATGCGACTTAAATTTTCATTGACCGATCGGAGGCTGCTATTAAATACGCCCTTTTCACTCTAACTTCAACATAACATCGATTTTATTGTCATAACATTATTAAAAAAAAAACGCAAAGGTACCTTTATTTTAAAACGTATGGCCATTGACTTCGTACGATACAAGTTCAAGGTCGTATAAACAGATGCTTGGCGTGCGTCTGCGCTTCTAACTGCATACGTGTACAGTATAGTGGAAGAGAAATGACACCACGCTTCAATTTCAAAGTATGAAATAATTCGTTTTCATCGTTGTTTTCAGTTATTTTCAACCCTAAATTTTTGATATGGTTTTTTGGATATTTAAGAAGCAATATGGATGAGTTTTCTTGTACAGTTTGACCAAATAAGGTTTTTTAGAAATAATTTTTTTTCTCGTTTACGCTTACAGATAGACCCAAGGTGTATTATATGTTCTTGTTTCTAAATCGTTGTAGCTATCATCCCTTAAAATATATACCAGCAACAAAACACTTCTTGTTCAAGCTACGATACACGTAATTAAATGCCTTATTGCATCTCCAGTACTATTATTCGATGCAAATCCAAAGTGAGTGTCAGAGAACATCCCATATTTTGTCAGGAAAGAAGTTAGTCGTAATTATATAATATGCTGTAGTTGTTCTGTAGTTGTTTGCATTATTTACTTTACGTTTCTTAAAAACAGGAAGTATTTTACCGTACTTCAATTCGGCAGGAAAACATCCTTGGCTTATACGATAAATACAAAACAAAGAGGTTCTGTTATGTATTGACCATATGGTATTTATTATAGTGAGGATCTGACTCTGATTAACAGGCCAAATAAAACTGGTAAGTCACTTCATCAGAATTTATTTTTAATTAGTAACTAACTTTAGAAAATTTGCTGTTAAAATGATCAGCAAAGCTGGAAGGGTTAGTAAGATCAATGCTGATTTTGTGTTAATCGTGTGAAATTAGTAAAAACTTTGAATAAACTCTAAAATAGTGCGGGTATGTTCTTTTAGTGATTTTTTTTCGCTTGTTTATCCGAATGCATAAGAAAACAAAGCAACATATGGCCATAGATAATTTAACAGTCGTTGAGCTGAGAAAAATGTTAAAAGCGAAGAATTTGCTACAACACAGGAAAAAGAATGTAGTTCAACAACGTTTATTAAATAATACAAATGGTGCTTCCAAGTCTCGTAATTGCCTTCACTGTGACCTAGATACATCTCCAGACAGCCAAGAGAGCATCTCTACCGTAATAAACCTCAATAAAAAAACAAAACGCGGTAGGAACGTATCTGCCCTTGGATATTTAAATATTATTATGGAACTGCATTCTAAATTAAACTTTTTTACTAGTTCAAAATACAAAACTTCGTAAAAAAACTAATGCATCTAAAATAGTGTCGTTGACTCTTCCGATTGTTTGATAAGGTTTAAACCAGTTGGTAATCTTATCGAAATTATTCCAAGTGATATCGGAACAGGAAAAAATATTCCAGTGGACAAAATCAGCGACATACGAAGCAGTGAGCTTACGCAAGAGGTATTCCCGACGCTTCACCAGCATGAAGTAACAATCACACGGGAGCTAACGCAATCCCAAGTTGATCATTTCAGGACATTCTACGAAGAAAGTTTAAAGATGTTAATGTACAAGGTCTTACAGAATCTAACATATCGAAAATTGAGTGTGATTTTAACAAATACAATATCAAATTTATTTGAGTAACTGAAACTTGGGCGACTGAAGATAATTATAACGTTAACCGCTTTAATGATTTTGTCCTAGCCTCATGTTTTTACCGAAAAAAACACTTCCATGGAGGCACGGCCATTTGGGCCAAATCTGGCATTCATTGTACTCCTTTAAAGCTCGACCTATTTTGCTTTGCAATTGATATTGAGGTGTGCGGTATAGAATATACTTTTGATAAATTTTCGTTAACAGTTACAAATTACTATCGGTCTACCAATGGTAATTTTTCTAAATTCTCGAATGTTCTGTGAGATATTTTAGATTTTATTTATACCAGTCGTCATTTTGTAGTGTTTACTGGTGATTTTAACGTTCAGTTTCAGAATAATGACCAGAAGTGTCAAAGTATTTTGAATGTATTTCACACTTTTAATATGTATAGTACTGTGTCGAGAGCCACGCGGGGAGAAGTGTGTTGTTCGTTGTCAGATCATGATTTTGTATTTCTTCATACCAGATTATTCAATTTCATAAATGTCGATAATTCGTCTAAAAGGCTTTCTGGCATATTTGTTAAGAATTCTATTCAACGTTTTCAAGTGTCTCTTAGTGATCAAATTTGGCTGGATTTTAGTTGATTCATTAAAACTATAATGAGACTTTTAAATTTTTTATGATACTGTTATGTCATTTTTTCAAATTTACTTTCCAAAAAATATACCTCTTGCAATAATTCTTTAAATCGCGGTAACTGGGTGAATGATGAGATTCGCATGTCCAGATGTTCTCTAAGAAATTTATATAATCTGAAACTACGATATCCATCTCTAACTGAAACCTATCAAGAGGCAAGGCGCTCCAATGCAACGTTAATAAGAAAAAGCAGTAGTAACTATTTTAGTTACTGTAAATGCAATTTGCAATTAAATATCACTATTTCGAAGTATCTTAATTGATGTGTTGGAGAAGTTCCAGTAATATGTTAATAAATATATGAGAAGTACATATATCCAAACAATACAAGTTGATCTGAAGAGTAACAGTCTAGAATCTGTGCTACAATGAACAATTTTCATTTTTTTGTAACATTTAGTTTAACATTTTACTCCTGATAAGGTTTAGTATTATATTTTTGTAGTAGTACAGTAGTAGAGTTTTAGTTCCACAGGTTTCCGTTGGTCATAAATGTTTGCTGACAGATGCTACAATGATAACACTTTGCGAATCGGTGTAATTCTGTCAGACATAGCTTTGGCTCAGTTTATGTTCACTCCATAAAAATTAAATACCTACACATTCCATTGTTTTGTTCCGTCCTCTTGATCTTTGGTCATGACTTGATGACCTGATCCCTGTTGTGGTCTGCTAAAGAGCCACTTCAAACATTACGTTACATTAACAAATGGAAGGACAACAGAAACGCCTCTCAGCGGCAAAACTCGCAAGACAAAAACAGGCAAAGGAATTTTTATCAGGATCGCCTAAGTTAGTAGAGGTGGTGCTATCTTTCAGCAAACCCGATCATGGACCACTGCCAGGATTTTTTGACAGACTATGGGGCTCTGAAATATCATCGTTACAAAATTTGGGAAAGTTGAAGACCAAATCTGTCATGTCGGCCAAGATCTGCAGTAGACAGAACACATTTTGTGTGAATGCGTTGCTATCAATCGTACTCAACATCAACGCTTAAGTAAGCCGTTTCTAACATTTACTGAAATCCAGAATGAAAACCCTTGATTAATTTTAAGGCTCATTGAAAGCCTCCAACTACTCTGACAGCGAGTAGGGTAACGTCACAATAGACCTACATATGTGGCTCGCAGTGACTAAAGGCAACAGTTTCACGGTCCCCAAATCTTATCTATAAACTCAATGACTTGTGTATCTATTGGGTTTATCTTCTAAGATCGTTATAATAAACTGGTTCGCAGTGACTAAAGGCAACAGTTTCACGGTCCCCAAATCTTATCTATAAACTCAATGACTTGTGTATCATTGGGTTTATCTTCTAGGATCGTTATAATAAACTTCTGTTTCATCTCCAAACCAATAAGTATCATGTTAAAAATTACTTGCTATACGTCATCACATTGCTTTAAAAACTTTGTTCAAAAGTCAACCCGTACCTGTTCCTGAAATGTACAGCAAAATCGGTAGGAGTTTGTAGTGACCCAAAAGCTAGAATATGCACGCGATACTTACAGGCAACTTATGAATACATGTACGTATGTAGTTGGTTGGTTTTCTTTATATTTTCCTCCAAAGTCGTTGTAAAAGGACATCTTTGTCAAAGGTTTCCTAGCCCCTTCTAAATTCACTTGATTTACTTCTGTCTTCAGAATTGAAAAAGTAGAATGTTAAATCTGTTCGCATTAGAGCCATTCAGAAAAAGCAGAAACGACAGTCACACACAAAGTTGGTTAAACATTTTCTAAATATAAAAAGGGCCTACTCTAGCCGTAGCTAATCTCGATCTGCAATTCTAAAATACACTTTTCACGAAATGATACACGCTCTCCTTTTGTGCCACAAATCATTTACATCAGGAACCAGTAGACGATTTGCAGTGGCAGTTGCTCAACTGGCAAGATTCACTGAAAGGCTATAACACTAAATTTGCTGTTGCGAGCGCAATAAAATCCTTGTATACAACAAACATTACAACAAATACAATTCTGCTCATAATGAAAATATGGATGTAGAAAAAATTTGTTGTAGGATTTATTTCTGGTTGATGAAAAATACCATTCCAGAAGTAACAAATTGTTCGATTGTAAAATAAAAATTTAAATTATTTATACGAACTTGTAGAAGACAATATAAAAATTGTAGATATAGCTATAAGATAGAAACAGCTATCCTGTCATACAAGTTTCATTTTTCGGACTTTTTCATAAACAAGTGTTGTACATCAAAACCAAACTATAAACAAAGCTGTCGGCGCCGAAAACACCACACGATCCCAAAATTCCTCTATAAACATTATGTACCACTTTTATTGGTATTTAATTCATCACAGAATACAATCTTCACCTTTGTTAATCCAACATATTCACTTTATTGTAAAAAAGTAAATGAAAAAGTGTAATACAGCGGCAGTAATAAAAAGGCAAATAATAATAAACGATGTATCCAACATACGAAAACTTCTGTAATGTATATAAATACTTTTTTATGAGACCTCTGCATTTACTAGGTCCGCTATAAAATTCTCATCTAACATAACTTTTTATAATCTCCTGTTGTGTGATCATAAAACATAATCAACTAACGGTAAAATTACAATACATCAAGGATTCCTAAAAAGGAGAAAAGCCTAAAGTAGCTACGTAACTTTTTTTCTTCTCAAATACATATATATAAGTCAGACCGTCTGATAGTTTAACAATTATTAGTTATAATATAATTATAATTGTTTTATCAGCTGACATACCCCTTATTGTTACCGTACATACCATACACGGTATCTTCATACAGATATCAACCATGAAAAGGTAACCAATGAAGACGAGAACATTGTTGAAATTCACTAGCCACAGCATTTCCTGATAATTAAGACTTAGAAAACAGCCAGCTGCCTATCGATAAATGCGTTTTAAATGTTCTATATGTGTAGTAAAGTCAATGCCTGTCTACCTTTCGAAGATTCTATTTTTATAAAAAAATAATCTCAAATCTGGAGTTTATTTTTATCAAGGAGCAAAAAGAATTTTGAAAAAGTTTTCTTTGAACCCGTAAGCTTCCAATTGAGTCCTAGTCGTTGAGGACAATTCTACTTCAAATTGCAGGTTCAACATTTTAGCCTTGCTATAGTTTATATCATTTTCACGTCCTCTATCAATTATTATTTTAGTTTTACTGAAACTCGTGTCGGCAAAGTGGGTTATGGGCCTCTTGACGGAAGATCAAAGAGCAATTCGTCTTGGCGTGTGTAAACAACTTTTGGTACAAACATCAAACAGAGGGAAGTGATTTCTTGAAGCACATTGTCACATGTGACGAGACGTGGGTGCATCGTTACACCTCAGAGTCTAACGAAGCAAGTATAGAGTGGCGAAAACATCGACAACTAGCATTGCGGAAAGCCAATACCCGTATTTCTGCTGGGAAAATTCTTGCAACGAGTTTTTGGGAATGGAGAGGAATATTGCTCGTTGAGATTCTCGACGAGCGCTGTACAGTTAATGCTGCTTACTACGGCCAACTACTTGATAGAGTTACATTGACCTATGGACAAAAAAGGCATACCTATTTGAAGTTTGATTCTGCTCCATGATACTCAGCCACACACAACTGCATTAATTCAACAGAAGTTGGACAAAATTAATTGGAAAATACTAAAACATCAGCCCTACAGCTCCATTTTGTTGCAGTATGACTACCACATATTTGGATCATTGAAAGCCGAACTGGGAGGTTATTACTTTGACGACGGCAAAGGTGTGGAAACGTTCATGTTCCTATCGACGTTCAGTTGCGACTAGATGCATTCTTTGATGGCATAATTAAGAAGCTTCCGATGTGGCGGAAAAAATGTGTGAATAAAACGAGAAGTTATATAGAAAAATAAGGTGTATAAATGTTCCAAAGCAAAAATGCGGTACATCGATATTTAATTCGTTCTCGTATATCTACAGGGTGTCCCATGACATGACTGCCAAAACTTAAGGATGTGTTATTGAGGCAATTTTAAGTCAAAAATGTCTAATCAACATGTGACCAAAACTCTGTCGTAACTGATCTACAAGCATTTGAAGTTATACAGTAATACAAATAATAATTGATTAAAAAAAGTCGTTTTATTGATTTAGTTGCTCAAAATGCCCACCTAATTGTTGTATACATAGTCTAGCTCTTCTTAGAATTGAAGTGGTAGCTCTGATAATAGTCTCAGTATCAGCACGAATAGTTTCTGCAGCATGCAGAATTCTAGCAACAAGTTGTTCCCTGGTTTCAACATTTTGTACATAAACCAAATCTTTCAGCCTACCCCATACAAAGTAATCAAGTGGATTAAAGTCTGGTGACCTTGCTGGCCATGCAACTGCTGAACCTCTTCCAATCTACCTGTTTGTATAATTTTCATTAAGGAAATCGGTTACTTGTCTTCGAAAGTGTGGAGGCGCGCCGTCGTGTGTATCCACATTCGTCGTCTTACATTAAGAGGAACATCATCCAGTAAAACTGGAAGGTCGTATTCTAAAAAACGTAAATAACGAATGGCCGTGAGACGTTCTTCTAGTATAAACGGACCGATGAGACGAGTGTCTATAACGCCACACCAAACATTCACCGAAAATCTATCTTGAAAATAAGATTCTCTTACTTGCCGTGGGTTTTCTAATGCCCAAGAGTGTGAATTCCTGATGTTGTTGATGCCGTTTCTGTTGAAGGAGGCTTCATCAGTAAACAATATGTTCCGACAAAACCTTCGATTTCTCAGTAACCAGCGACTAAATTCAAGTCTTGATGCGTAGTCGGCAGGTTTTAAAGCGTGAACAATTAAGTCGTGGTAAGGGTACAAACCGAAATTGTGTAGAGTTCTCCATACTCTCATGCGACTTGCGTTAAGTGTGTGGCTATTCTTCGGACACTAGTAGAAGGCTGATCGTCTACCATATTAAGGATTGCTTCTTCTTGAAGAAGTTCCTGTTGAATTGGACGTTCTGAAGTAGCTGCAGGAAATTTACCTGTTTCTCTTCAACATCGATGGACATTGCTAAAAACAGTTCTACAAGGCAGTTTACGAGTGGGAAATCGTCGAAGATATTCACGAACTGCCGCTCGTGCACTTCCATTACATAATCCATAAATAAAGTGAATATCGGCGTATTCTTCATTCGAAAAAGTTAACATACTTTGAGGAGTATTTTAATCTTACACAAGACAACGACGGGCCAAATTAACTTATTTGACGTTTTATGTAACATTAAATAATAAATATGACTCAGTACTACACCGACTTATTGATAACAACAAAATTACCACCGGCACTTAATGTTTGCATTAGTGGGGTTATAGAAAACTTCAATGGCTTGTAGGGCAGTTACGTCAGAGTTTTGGTCACATGTTAATTAGACATTTTTGACTTGAAATTGCCTCAACAATACATCCTTAGGTTTTGGCAGTCATGTCATGGGACACCCTGTATATAAATTGTTGTGTGTGTTGTCGTGAACAGCATGTCACGAACCTACATAGACAATTTAGAGAGTATGCTGTGAACTTAACAGAGAGGTAAAAAAAACAATGTAGAATATAGAGGTGTCAGTGAGTATCAGTAGTGCTGTCAAATGTGTATAAATATTAGAAGCAATTTACTGGGTAAGTTTTGATATGTTTACTTACTCGAGGAATGATGAGAGGACAGGGGTGGCTAGAAGGGGAGGTAGGAGGCCACATAAAGGGCGATGCCCTGAAAGAGTAGTTAGAGTATTGGGTGCTGCGTAAGCACATAAAGGGCGATG
>SMLS01047389.1:0-10503 GCA_004785975.1 Popillia japonica | reverse complement strand
ACGGTGAAAATTGGAAATTAGTTAGATTCGCTGGTACAGCAGTTCTTGGTGACATAATATAACCTTTCAAGCAATCCTTAGAATCGTGATCGCTACCGAAACTGTGAGCTATCTCATGGACTAAATTGACGTTAATCAAAGGTTGTGGGAGCACATCCCCGTTGCCGAATCTAAAGGTAATAACTAAAGCGTTGAGAGATGGTACGAAGATGCTGTGCCCCGCGCAGATTCCGACATGTTTAAATCTGTCGAATATATTTTTTGTGCCAGTAAAACTAACTCCCAAATACTGTTCTATGAACGGATGTCCCAGTAATAACACGTTCAAGCAAGTATATCTAGCAATGTTGAGGGAGGCAAACGCTTGAAGCACCTCCAGAGGATTTACAGGTTGGTCCACAGGAAGTAAGGTGATTCCCCCAACATTCGGGTTTGGTGAATCTAAACTTGCGATGAATCCTATGCTAACTCCAACATTGTCAGGGATTCCATCGTTATCAAAATCAGCCGAACGCAATATGGAGTTGACTTCGTCGAAATGTAACAGACTTTTTTGTACCGCCAGCTTCATGTTTCCACCGCCAATCGCTTTTACGAAGGAATTATCCAGAGCTACCGATAAAAGGCAGCTCTTCCTAAAATTTTAATTATAAGTTTAATATTAGAGAAACTAAGATTGGATCCAACCCTGTAATTTTCTGCGGCCTTCCATAATTTGGATCCAGATTGATATTGAAAATGTCAAATGTAAACGAGTAAGTTCCGTTGATCTCATCAAAAAATGACGAGCGTGGCTTCTTGTAAACGACGGCTTCGCCCGATTTTGGTTTGGGCTTTATCTTATTGAAACTAATTGCAGGATCTATGTAATAAACATCAGAATTTATCTGTATTGTGCCGTAAAAACAATTTTCGTGGATGTATCCTTTTACGAAACTTAAATCTTCAAAACCCGTGACGTATCCACTTGCTCTATTTAGAAGTAAACTGTTAATTTCCACCGAAACATTACTGAGCGGTAAATAGATTGGTGTCGTCTCGTTTAACAGTCCAGGATAAGATAATTTAAAAATTTTTATGCATAGATTATAGCTTACGTTTGAAAGATTCAATGTTAAATGGTGACAAATGGTTTGATTCCAAGTATTCCTTTTTAAATGTAAGTTTGGGATGTATGTTGATTGTATTGAATTTTCCGAGAGAATTGAGTCGACATCTGATTTCGAAAATATCATTGAAGGTAAGCCGTACTGGTACAATGTAGTCAAAATTAATATAATAAACATTGATGAAAATAAAATAAAAACTTGTAAAACATCATATCGCTTGACATTTATGTCATTTTTTAAAATTGACTGGCAGATATTTGTCAATTAATTTAGAAACCTACTTTTTTCAGTCCTCAAATATTTTCAAGCATTTTTCCACTTTGCATAGGCAACCCACACAGCCTCCAATTCTAATCTTTACACCATTAAAAGCTAGATGTCGCCATCTGTAAACGTCACTTGATTGTCAAATTGATTGAGGTTAAGGAATTATAGTAAATATTATTCTTTTTTTTAATAGATTTTAATTTGGAATATCAGAAAGATCACACACAGAAATATAAAAACCATTTTATACGATTTATTTTAACCTCAAAGAACAAAAATGTGCAGCACCGATGGACATTCGATTGAATCTATTTATGAAAATATTAAAGGCCATACGTTACAATTGAAAATGAGTAAATTTGGCAATGTAACGGACGTAACGATTAGAAAACAAATTAAGTACAGCCTTTACAGTCAATGCTGTTTGTTGCTGTTAATATTATTGACGAATATATTTGCATTCGCCTTCAATATAGTAACGTTAAATTATTTCCTGATATTATTGTTAGTTACGTCATTTTTTGCCTACAAAATATTCAGTATAATCCAATACGGTGAGATGTTTAATATAGACTAGTCATATGTTATGTATATGCATCGTTTTTAGAAAATGTACTTTTTGTACCAAATTTAGGTTGTCAAATTACAGTGAAATATTCCCTGGGATATTCAACGAAATTTATTCCACAACATAGTATCGGTGGTGTATTTATAAACGAAGTTTTCTCCATGGTATAATTTGTATAAAATTATGACTATAATAGATTAATTTATTATATTTTAGCAACGGGTATTGTTTGTGTTAAGCATATTAATTAAAGAACACAATACGAACAAGCACTTAATTCCTTTATTTACGGTGAAGTACGGTATGGTAGAAAATGATATATTAATATACATATTTCGTTTCTAGGGTACAAAACCTCGCTTGAATTGCATCGAGGTCATCTATCGAGAATTACAGATGTGAATTATCATTCGAGTTGCGAAGCAATGGAGCACTTTTGTCGCTTCAGTAAAGTTCGCATTACGATGATCTCTTCCTTTAATTTAGCCTTAGTTTTTTCCGGTGTGTTTTCCACAATAAATTCGTCACATTTTTCTAATGGGAATTGCGGAATTTCCAGACTGTGATATTCTGTATTATAAGTTGTGTTTTCCTATATGCATGAAAATAAAGTAAATAAGTGATTATAATAAAATAAAATTGATTACCAAGATTTCAATTTTAGCTTTATTGATTTTCTTCATATACTTCCTAACAAGACCGGGATAATTTATACGCATATTTACCACGTCGTCTTTTAATTGACTAATTTCTTCTAAAAATAAATTATATCATCATTTTTGGGTTGTTTTAAATGGATATTAAAGAATTTACCTGAGTTTGTTGACATTTTAACGGTTTATAGGTTAGAAATTTGAATTCGAATTAGTTCGGAAAATCGCGGCTTGATGTCCCTGTATGCGCAGCTTATTAATTCAGGAGAAATATGTTAGATGGCGCTACAATATTTTAGAATTTAAATTAAATTATTTAAAACATGGAGGTGAGTGTATTATAAAAATATAATAATACCATTATGAAATGAAAGAAATATTTATTTTTTTTTAAATAGACAATTTTATGAATTACATATATGTATGATATAACACATAATATATTATTTACAAATTCTGAATATTATACTACATTTAAGACTACGGAAAAAACGTTTCATTCAAAGAAAAGTTTATCTGAATTATTTATTTTAATTCCGACAAGGCCACTTTTGTAAACATTTTAATTATCTTTTTTTTTATTATACATGTACATGCAATTTTTGTTTATTTATCTCGTTCTTACAGGTTTATATTAACAAAAAATAGCGGGGGTAACTGATGATGTAATTTTTATTGTCAATACAATATAATACAATCAATTTCGGAGGCATCATTTTACGGGAATAAAAACTAATATTTACGTATATTTTTATTTAAGGAGGAATATAAAATTAATACGTACAAATTATATTCGTTTAATAATAAAGATATTTCGGCCATTTATAAAATAATTACCTATTTTCATTTTTTAGTATTATATTAACAATTATATGTACTTACTTTGAGCAATGTTATATACATATTTACATAAAATTATACGATCTATCATATAAATCGCTTATATTAGTACTTATATTCATATAACGGCTATTATATAACATTTGATTCTCAAAAAATTTCAAGTATATAATTATTTCACGTGTGCATCTTTTTCTATATAAAGATTTGGACGGTTTATCCAATATCTTTATTGTTTTCAATATTTTTTCCAGCATTTCAAGATCGGAAAACATACATAAAGATCTTTTACAATATATTAACATTATTTTTTTAAAGTAATAAATGTTATAATTAGGAATTATTTTTACAAAAAATCTAAATATATCTAAACCATTGGGAAAATAACAATGTTGGTGATTTTTTTTAATAATTAATAAGACAACATGTTTTGGTGTTTATGCAATTTAAGTTTACGAAAATTAGATGTGGATTTTGTTTGGTATAAGATGTAATTGTAATTATCTATAAAAATGTAAAATATCATTTATGGTAATTGATTTTATATTCACAGCTATAGAATCGTATATACAGGCCTAGTTATATATTTTTTTAATCAAGATTATTGTAGGGTAATGCAAATTTATTATTTCTAGTGAAAAACTTGAAGAAACTGTGGAATTTCCACGAAGAAAACATCCAGCTGTTTGATTTCACATTAGGTGGTGCCATCTATGACTTAACATTGCACATTAATTAGTCGGCCGATTTCTGTCAGTTTGCAGAACATTTATATGACGTCGCCATCATTGTATTTGTATTATCTGTAAGTTCTTTCTCAGTAAGTGTTTCAACAGGTACGTAATTCTATTTTGAATATTTAAAATATGTTCTATAATCCACTAAAAACTTGTTAATAGATGTGCTATACTTAATAGAGAATAAAGAACTTGTTCCTTTAGTGCATTTGTGTTAGGTATAAAAGTTTTCTCTTTTAGGTTATATTTAAGAATCTGTCAGTCAATTTATTGTGGAAATGTATTTGGGGTTAAAAACGGGTGGGCCAGTACATAGGACGCATTTTCTTAATGGATTGATAGTAAACACCTGAGAAAATTGGAAAACCTTTAAAACAACCAAAATCTTCAGTGGAATCATCGGTAAAACTTACAAATTTTGTTGTTTCCTTCTAAAGTTATAATGCCAGTCCTTTAGAGTAACAAAAAAGCCAATACCACAAGAAGATATCCTGGCAAGACAGCAGTTTTGACACTTTTTCCCTTTTAAGGATGAACTATAGTCTGTTTACGATAACAGACGAGGCACGTCATCATAACCAATAAAATCAGAAATAGCTATCTGTACAAAACAAAATACGCAAAAATAACTGTTCTCACTGGCGAAAATATACGGATCCTACCCATGCAAAGGTGCTTGTCCTAGGTTGTTGCCATCTCGTAAGTATGAACTTCACCGTTCACGGGAATTGCATGTCAATGAGCCGTCATGACTTAATACATAACCTATTACAGAAAAGATTTACTGCCATTATGACGTGCGTTAATGACGTGCCTCGTTTGTCTTCCTAAACAGACTATAGAAGGTAGAATGATACAGAGAAATTAATTAAAGGAGGATGATAATTTAGAAAACGACGAAGATAACACATTATGTGTTTATTGTAAAGACAATGACCATCATACGACCGGGTATATAATTTCTAGTTTAGTAAAACCATTCTACTAAACTAGAAATTATATACCCGATTCCGCCTCAAGAGTGGAGCAAAACCGTACTTGACACCAGTTCTGTTGATGTTTTTTTCATCATTCAAGTAGTTTTTTTTCCATAGTTTCACGTGAATCTACTCGAAAATGTTCTTGAAAAATTTTACTAAAGATGACAACTACACTGTTCACTGTAGTTTTACTACTGAAGATAACAACTTTAGTTGCTGAAATACGTATCTTGTGCTAATAGTGTTAGTGTCATTGTTAGTGTGGTGTTGGAGAACATTTTCGAGTAGATCCATCTAGAAGTCACAGTTCCAGTCCCAGGTCCATGGTTCCATTGTTTATTCTGTGGGTAATATTCTAAAAATATGGTCCTGGATAGGATGATTTTTTTAAACTGACTCTGAAGGTGATCTAACCACGTTTCTAACTTGGATATGATTTTTTACTTTATCTTTTTTTCGGTAGGGTTTAGAGGCTGTGCTTACTAATGTAATATTTCCGTGATTCGTGCAGTTTGGGCTATTTTCTTTCTTAAATACAGGAAATCTTATGTACACCTCCTTGTCTTTTGGTATTATTCTTGAGCTTCACGTTTTATCGCAGAGCCTAACCCCAATTTCAAGTTTTTCCTTTCTCTTCCATGATCCTTTTTTAGGGTTGTTGTACATGTTTTGTCCTTACATTACTTTAGTCTGCCTGAGGGTTTCTTATTCGTTTCTACTCTTCAATTCAGAAACTTTTAGACAATCGGTTTTGATTTATTTCGGCCAATGACTAGATGCTAGAATTGCAGTTGCAAAACATTGCCCTGTGAAAAATTTAAGGCTTCCTTCGTGTTACAAACGGTTTTGAGATTTCGGGATACGTAAGGACATCAAAGCGTCCTTAGGGAAAGTTGAGCATGTCCACAAAAAGAATCGAAGGAAAAAAAATATCAGCAGTCAAAAAAAAAATCCGTTTAAAGCTTTAGAGGAGGCAGAGTACTATTTTCAAAATAGAAAAAGACAATTTGATATCTGCGTCAAAAGTAACATAACCCAAAGCATTAGCAGAGATGGACCATAAAAAAAGGTTTAAAACTAAAGACAAACCGTTTTCTACACATCGCTTCCTGTAATCTGTTAAAATAATAAAGAAATAAAGGTAGGAAGACGCAGGCTCAGGCTCAAAAATTTAATTATATTGTTTTTGAATCGAAATAAAATGGCGTTTGACAAACAGCTGATTACAACATAACCTATTTCGTTTTCTTATTTCTGCTTAATGGTACTAACCTTGCATTACCCCACAACAATCGCTCAAAAAATCCGTATATAGGTACTAATTCTTTTGATTCTTGTATGGCTGAACACACATACATTTAAGTATTTAACGATTGTACAAATCGGCTAATAGAAATAAGTTTATATCTTTATGACTCGTATAGTGAATGAATATCAGTTTCGTTGTGTTCCAATAAATTTTCAGAGACGGAGACTACGACTTGATTGTTCTTCTTCCTCTGTCCAAAATTCTCGCCTAAATATGAAGCACATGAAGACTTTATTCGTTATTTACCTTTAAACGTGTTCTTTTTTATTCGTAAAAAATCTTGTCCTGTATACACTTTTATTAACATTAAAGGGTAACATTCACAAAAAGAAAACTTCTTTAAACTTCCGTTTCGAATCTAGGTCCATTCGCGACTGGTTTAAGTCGGTCAAAAACGTGTTGCCGTCACCGAACGAGGTTGTTGGGACGAGGTGATTGTAGGCGGTTTCGTACAGCTTGCTTCTAATAAAGGTTGGAGTGCCTAGAATATAAAAAAAATGGTCAATATTCGTAAACACCTTTTTATCACTACTTACACTACTTTCTCGCGGATTTATAAGCGGACTTTCCGAATTGATCGTGTTATCGTGCATCGTCTGTTCTTCTCGTATGGGTCGCGGTATGTACGGCGGTAGATGAGGGTGGTGCATCGCTTGGAACGTCGAAGGGTGCGGCGGACTGAGCGTTTGTAAACAGGGCGGAATCCTCTTGGTAACGTCGATTTGCGCGTAAACTGTCGCTTCCGGCCGACGTATGACCGTCATCGGTATCGATTGTTGATTGTAGATGACGTGGGGCATCTGTTGATTTGTTAGAGACAATTCGGCATAAGTAATTTCATCGTTCTGCTGGAAAAATGCCCAGGGAAAGGAGGGGAATTAGTTAGTTAGTAAGATCCAAGGTTGTTAAGTATTTATTATGATGAAATTAACAGCATTTACATCAAAAATGATTAATGATTGTTTTATTTGAAGTATTGACACTTTATCGAACGCTGATAGCGCCATCTGAAGGTCATAGAACGAATTAAAGGTGTCGGGCGTTACACGTGCGGGCCAACAGATGGCGCTAATGGTATTCAAGTTAGAGAATCTCCGAAAATGTCATAAAGAAAAAGAAGTCGTATTTGAGCCAGTGAACTATATACTTTTCAAGCAACTGGAATGGCTACGGCCGCATTCTACTAACGGCCAACTTTGAGGCAGGCGCAACAGAGCGAGAAAGAGGGATAGTGTAGGATCTCTCTCACTGTTTGACTCGTTGATGTTGGTAGTGTTGAGTTGCAAAATCCAGATTACATTGGATTAAATTAATTGTCTCTTGTCATTGTATTGTCAATATATTGTAATTGAAGTAAGAAAATAAAAACGAAGTTCTAACAGGTTCTGGGCCCAGTCGACGCGTGTTGTGTTTAAAAAACGTTTTAGAAGAATACACGGTATAAATGGTAAAAATGGGAAGCAACGAAGAGTTCAAAGTTAGAAGAAAACAACTCTATTTCCCGTGGTCAGAGCAAAAGCCGCGTTGTCTTTATACTTTAAATTAGCTTTTAATAATAAAATATCAAATTTTAACATATTTATTTTTATTTAGAGTATATTTCAAAATGAAAAGCATATAAAAATGACTATTATAGTATAAAAATAACATTCCACATGTTAACTAAAACTATCTGCGTTATTTATTAAATTTATAGAGAAAGATACATATGTATAACGAGCTATAGCATTGATTATAGTAAACTGAACTTATTATTAAATTAGAACACTTTAACAGAATATATAGGTCTTAACTAATGTGTGACGTATCACAGACTGTCAAGATGTACCCCCAAGATTCCCTTCCACATAGTCCGGTCGACCTCGGAAGTGCTATAGTTTACACACAACAACATAATATAAACATTTTATAAAATAATTACCTATTTCAACCATACCAGCCCGTTAAATAGAAAAGGAGAGCAATACTACACAACGGCGGGTTGCATAAAAACAAATTTGCCTCAGTGCTGCTTACGTACGAGTCCATTCCAGTTACGTTGTAAACGTATATAGTTCAATGATTTGAGCATAAAGAAACAAAAATCTAAACGCTGTACTTGTAATCGTCATCAAAGTAAGAGAAACAAACGTGCGTAATTAACACTCCGTTTAATCCGCATTTCTAAATAAAAACCATCACCCTGTTAACTGTGAAATTAAAACGCAAGACGAGGACATCTACGACCATTTAAAAACGCCTTATTCTCTCCGCTCCTTTTCGAAGTACATCCATTATCTTAATATTTAATGGTGGAATTATGTAGTCCGGCTGCAAGCAGTACGTTTTAATAAAAATTTATCGCCTCCTTGTTGTCCTAGTTCACGAGGCCAAGTTGGGTTATTGTCGCCGTTTCTTGTTGCACGCTGCGAAGCGCAAGGGATGAGTAAATGCGCAGATCCTTAGCTCGACGGTATAATAATTAATAATTAATAAATTCTCTCTCATCTATGCCCGTTTTAGTCAGTAGCATCTCTTATTATTATTTGTCTTTTTTCTACGAAGAAAAAAAAGGAACGAGTTGGCGCTGCTTAGACACAAAAGGAAACATCTGCAACTTAACGGGAACATTACGCTTTGTTGGAGTTGAGTAATCTCCGCGAATGGGTTGTGTTTAAATCCGTAGTTTCTTTTATAATTATACTGGAGCAGGGCTTATGCACTCTAGAGTGATTTATTTTCGTAAAGTGTGCTGAAAGCTGTGGATGTAATAGAAATAATATCCACCCAGGTTATATTAAAAACTGGTATGTCATAGGTCAAGATTCATAATTATATGTATAAAATTTTTTGTTGTCTTCAAAGATCTTTCTAAAGGAGATAAGCTCAGAAACATAAAATAAACTTCGATGATGATGTAACACCAAATGGCAGTTGGGAGAGAAAAGTTTTTCTTGCACTTGAGAGAATTATCCAAAATGACGTATTAAAGACCAATGGAGATCGGAAAGAGAACATCCTATTGGGTTAGCCAAGCAAGCAAATCGACAAATTACACTAAGGATTGTATACAATGCCTTCATAAAAGATCGTAACCCACGTGACCTGTTGCAATATTGGTTGCATAAATTTGGATTGGCAAGCCTGCATAATAAGTAACTATAGAACATTCCAACCTTAGTATTCAGTATTGTCTCTTATCTTTTACTATTTCAAGCAATTTGTAATTAATTGTCTTTTTCTTATTTCAAAGCAATGGTGCCAGATCCATTCATATTTTTGCAGTTGACAGTGCTGGTGTAACTTCAGTATATAGTGCAAATATAACTTTGACAAATGTCAAAATTTTTTCGAAAACCGATGTGAATTGTCCTCTGATTCCGTTTAACGCGAGGTATCCATTCCAATAAAGTGGTCGCTTTTATCATTATCTGCAGGGATGAACTTAGAGGGCGATAAAACTACCCCGATTTGCAGAAAAAATTGTTCGTAAATTAATAAATTAAATTACACCACAATCAATACGTAACTAACCTCGCTTCAAACGTCGTACTCAGGTCGTACTCACTTGACAGCTTCCGATTTTATAAAATTCTAACCAAAAAGTATTTCAAATATCTTGTTATTTATTAATTGCTGCCAACCTACATCGGTTTCCATAAGACACGTACTGAATACTAGGGTTGGAATGCTCTCTAATTGTAAGTAGACAGTTGACAATTTTTTTATTAGTTATAAATTGTAAATAAAATTTATACTATTAAAATGATAATAAATACAAGTGTTTCAATTAAATAAACATAAAACTAACATTTATTTTTATTCTTCCCAAAGATTGCTAACGTTTCAATTAAAATAAATTTTAAAACAATTTCTCTCAAACTATGTTCAATTAGGGATATTGTTTGCAGTGGTACCAATCTGTCATGTTGGTTGCATATGTGTCATGTTACAACAATTAATGAAGGCCCGTTAGATACCAAAAGGAAGCACTACCAGTCAAACAAAATAAAATGCTACAGTATATGCATCATGAACAGCTTTTGGAAGTTGTAGTTTTT
>SMLS01047388.1:0-13698 GCA_004785975.1 Popillia japonica | reverse complement strand
GAGTGTACATCATGTCTCGATGTTTAACTGACGTCGCAGTGCGTTAATCACATCCTGTATTACTAAATCTATGGGATGTATACATATGTCTCTTGCGGTACTCATTCATAAGTTCTCTTGTATATACACAGTGAGTCGTTAAGAATGGGAAATCTGGAAACTGGGAATAGTAGAGCCTAAAATATGAGGATTGACCGCCGCATGCCTTATACAAATGTTGCTCGTTTAAGAGATACAGGGTGGGGGTGGTGGAAGGCTGGAAATGTCTTTCCCTTATAGCATGTGGATTCTCAGAATCCCGCAAATGATTATTCCTCCAGTTGAAAACTCCCCGTCTAGTAAACATTGCTTCATCGGTGAAGGGAACTTTGTCAAGAAAATTTCGGTCCTCGTTCTGTTTTGTCTGTAAAAACTGCGAAAATCGTAGGCGTGGCGCAGGATCCTGAGGTAATAAATTCTGCACGGGAGTGAAATGATAAGGGTACAGTTTCTCTTTTCGTAAGATTCTATTGATAGACGTTTGACTTATTCCTGTCGCTGGACTTAAACGGCGACTACTTACGCCTTGGTTTTCGGTAACACGAACTAGAACTTCCTCCTCTTGTTCTACCGAGATTGTTTTTGGAGCGCCATTATGACGCTTAGGACGAAAACACCCAGTTTCTCCTAGGCGATTATAAAGATTTTTAAAAAGTTTATGATTTGGTTGTCTTCGATTTGGATAGAATTCTAAATATCTTCGGGATGCAGCAAGTCCATTGAAATCTGTTTGAGCAAAAACACAAACCATATCTCGCATTGCACTATTAGAAAAGTCATTATGCCGTGGCATTTTTTTTACTACTTATTCTAGTACAAATAAAACAGAAAAAGATAAAGCCACTTGCTGAGTACTATACTCTTTGACACAAGCTTAACAAGCATAAATAATGATAGCTGTCAGATGCATTTAAGCCAACTTAGTATTTTCAGAAGAATAAGCCATCTTTGTATTTGAAGGACTAAAAATTGTATTAATAGGCCGAACTGCATTGAAACTTTAGAAGGCAAATATCTCGAAAACGGATCAAGATATCAACATCAAACAAATATGTATTTTTCATGTAAAAAACGTTGCTCTTTCAAATTTTTGATTCAGTTTATGTGATTCTACACGCACAAAAAAGATAAGCATCGATTTATCTATTCAGCAGTGTGTAATCAGCGCCACCTATGAGCAACATTAAAATTGATGTCAAATTCTTATTCGTCATGCTGAAAAACATAATAATACCAATTTTCAAGTTGATTCTATAAAAACTTGCTGAGTTATTGGAAAATTTAGAAATGAAATTATTAACTTGAACACCCTGTATCTCTTAAACGAGCAACATTTGTATAAGGCATGCCGCGGTCAATCCTCATATTTTAGGCTCTACTATTTGCAGTTTCCAGATTTCCCATTCTTAACGACTCACTGTGTATATGTATTATGTTCTAATATTTTCAACCTTAGGGTAATTTTTAAAAGCGCTCACCCATCGTTATATTTCTCGTTTTATGAGGTTTTATTTCCCTCACAAGTTTCCAGTAAAAGTACCATCAGTAGTAAATACGATCAGCGAACATTAAAGATAATTACATGCTTCTTCATACTCCCTCAAACCGAGCAAATCTCCTCATACAATATATGACTTTTGGGTACGGTCATAGCGAATAATTGAAAGACAATTGTACCCTTCGTTGACTTACAAAGAATATTTTTGGTATCTAATGCAGAGGGTTAATTACAAAAAGTTGTAGGTAATTACGTTACTCCGTTCTTAATGTTTAATTAACATCTGTGTGAGATAAGCATCCAAGGGAAGAACGATCGATTATATAAATAAAGTAGTAATTTATTGACAGCGCAGTAGGATAGGCGCAGTAATCGTAAAACAATTTCAAGCACGACACTGACCGACAGAATATCCGATACTATTAAGCGACCAATCAATACAAATATTTAACAACACGAGCCGAGCGTATAAAATAACGATCCGAACTCTTTAACTAGGCGAACATGTAAACCAATCCGTGAACGATGCTCACATGGATCTTTCTTGTGTGAGGCCAGTTATGTCCGTGAATCCATAGAGATCTTGGAAAGGTGAGCACTCACCAGTTGGACGCTTGTAATCTCATCCGATATAGACTGCTTGGTTATTCCAATTAAGCGACCCACCCTCCTCTGGGAGATTGGCTTTACTTTACGTGACCGTAGGTGTTAATAAGTCTTATCTTTTGTATTTGATTCTTCTTTTCCATGTTCACTTAAAGGTCACAATTAATCAAGGCTACCGGATAATAATTTCTCTTCAAACTGTAATTGCTTCACGTGTAATTTATTTATTATATTTATTCAGTATTACGTCTTTATCTATACTTAACTTTATCTAATTTTTTTTATTGTGCCGTATTGGCTACGGTTTATTGCCTTATAGTTTTTAATAAAATATAATATAATATAAACAACTATTTATGGACTACTTACATAAAATTTCCACTACATTCACTATTAATTCGTAAATTAAGTTGTATATGTTGTAAAAAGATAATTTAGGTAAAGTTTTGCGTTAGCAATTAGATAAGTTAGCAACACCAATTAGTCAAAGAGTTTTTGTGAAGCCAACAAAGAAGAAAATTAGTATTATATTTGTATATGTGTACATATGTAATACTATAAAAACAAATCTTATATATACAAAGGCTTTGACCTGACTAATTTACAATTAAGTTGGAGGTCAAAGGATTTAGCTTGAACCTGCTAGATTTGGCATACAAGTATGCATTACGCTGTAAGCACCCACGGGCTAGTGACCCATATACTTTTACTTTTGAATTAATTCGCGCTTTTATCTCTAGATTTTTTATACATTTTTAGTGCTATGTACAACTTAAACCGATAAATGGAAATAGATCTACAATAATTATGTAGACGAATAATTAGACGGATTTTATTGAGAAAACAAATTCAAAGGAAAGCATGAAAAAAATTAGCACCCAACTGATTACGTTTTTTAAGTTTTTCCAACAGTTGAAGCAGCCATAGCGTTAGATTTTTTATTGTACACTACTAAACGTTTACTAAAAGATTTGTTATTATACATGAAATACAAAGTAAATGAGTATTGATTAAAACAATTGATGTAAATCGGGAACATATGCTTAATATTCAAATATACATATAAGTATATCCTTATGTATTGTAATGGTACAATTTTTGACAGTTAATTATAAGTCATATGATATCTAGGGTATAGACAACCAAATGTACATGTTTGAATGATTTGATGTTTGTATTAGGTAATATGTCAAGTAAGACTTTTTATTTATAAATTTCTGAAGATTTAAAGATGTAACATGTAAAAATTCAATGAAAACACCAGATTAAATTTAAATAGCTGAGACAGACATGTAAGGAAAAGGGTACAAAGCTAGATAATTAACTAACGACGATTCGGACTAAAAACTAAACGGACTAAAGAAATACGTTACTTAAATGTGTCGAAATGGACTTACGTTTCATTTAAATTTATTCTTTCTATTCGTTTCATCTTTCTAAATCCACCACCATCAAGGAATTTTCCAAATCGTAATTAGATCATTTACATCGCTATTTCCAACAGAAGCCACGCTGCTTGAATTCCAGTAGTGTGTCATGAGACGGAAAAAACGATACAGAAAAAAAAGAAGAAGCGGGGTATCAAAAAAGTGTAGAACATCTTAAGCGTTTTTGTTCTCCAGAAAAATTTGTAAACAACCCCAATTCCGAGTACAAATCTACGAAATTTCATATTAAAATTCTATTTTAATCTCAATTATTCAATTAAATTAAACTAAAATTACCTGGACGACATTTTCCGACAGAAAAATCTAATTCGAATTTTTCAAGGTTATTGGAATCCATTCCAAACTGTTCCTGAGTACATTTTCCCGACCACGAAATACAAACCTGATCCCAATGACTACAACTTCTTTTTCCCGAGATCCAGAGAATTAAATGTAACCTATCCCGAATAACCTGGACAACGTAATCCATCCCGAGACACCCAGACATACTGAGAAAGTCAGCTAAGTTATTTATTTATAAAACGATAATAACATTTCCAGTATAACTGGTACCCATTTCTCTAACTATTGTAGAGTTAATCGCTATAAAATTAAGTAAAACTGGAATTTGATCAAACATTGACCCCAAACAAGTAAACGTTCTATTAAATTGTATTGATTAAATGTTGTAATTAGTTATATTTTAATAGGGCTAATTTTAAGTAAATTATATTTGATACCGGATATAATTTAACCTCACTTACCCAAGTCACTACAATTTATCCATATAGTCGTTAATGATAATAAATAATACTTTATTTTATGTTAATATTCACCATATTTCCTAGAAAGTATTTAGTTAATTCAGGTAATTACAATAAAGATAGACCTGTTATCTATTAAAAGTTCAAACGTGTTACTCACTATGTTTAAATATAACAGATAGATGTCAGTTAACCGATTTAATTTAATTTAAAATACCTATTTATGAAATTAGATACACATAATTTGTTTGTTTTCATTTATTCATTTCAACTTACACATTGTTTTAATAAAGTTTAGATTTGCATTTAAATGTTTTGATTGATGTGTTGCCTGAACCCACCGTTCCCCTGAGATTTGTTAGAAAAATAAAATAATCAAAATATAATAAAAGCGCTCACCCACCGCAATTAGTATCTTCATTCATGTATTAGTTTATTTAATCATGTTTCATGCTCTCTATTGGAAAACAAAATTATCAAAACAAACCCCCACAGTATGTACATATATCTTTCAAACTATATTTTAAATTAAGTTTTCGGGTTAAGTCCCAACACAAATGATATTGTATTGACAACTGAAAAGCTTGCTTTAGATGAATAATACATAATAAAGTACTACCATAATGGTGCCTATATTGCAAAATATAGATTTAATGTAAATACGATGCCAAATTATAGAATATTGACTTGTTTGCACAATGGCATCCCTGCTAATAAAATTACAATTACTATGCACAGTTATATGAGGTTATAATAAAATATAAATGGGATTTAGTTTGCTTTAAACCAGTTACGGCAATTGCTCAATAAGACCTCCTTTTTCTTCTCGTAACATTACCGACCATTCCTCCAAATTGTACACCGCTTTCCGTAACATTTCTGGTTGAATTGCACCAATTTGTTCCCCAATATTGTCTTTTAATTCTTGTAGCTTTATTGATGGTCTTGTAAACACTAAACTTTTTAACAAACCCCATCAACATTCGGGTTCAATTTCCATCTGAGCCATTACTCGCAAACAAACATCGCACCTAGTGGCCAAATCTACCTCATTTGATTCAAACAGCATTTTCAGCATATAGATACATTTTTAGAATTTTGCGTAAAATTTTTCGAACCGTAGTATACTACACTTTGATATCGCATTTACACTGTTAATTGCTAGTGGATTACCTCTGGATATGTTCTGATCAGGAAGAATCTCTGCAACTTGGACACAGAAGGCCGCTCTAAAATCCATTCTCGTACAAAATCTTTGTAATCCAGCGGTGTTGCCCATAGATGCAGTAAAATTCCATTCCCAAAGCAATTAGGTTTTATTTACTTGTGGTTATTAACTTAATGTGTTAAAAAGTTACAATAATTTAAAATATATTCCTTACTTTATGATTATACGAATATTTCATAGAAAGCCAAACTATTTATAATTCCATTTACTTACATAAGTGTAAAACTTTTTCATTTTTATTAAGAAAGATAATGTGTGCATGTTTCTGGACATTCGTCAAACGGCTGTGCAATTATGCAGCTTGTATCAAGAAATTTTACATAATCAGATTTCTGTATCGTTAATTGTTAATTATTATATTTGGATGTTTATATCGAAAATATAATGAACAAGAAGTCTTGACTCATTTCAAAAATAAGCGCTAGTGTTGGAAAATTATAGTACATAACTACACTATAACACACTGCAAAATTATGTACCCAGATATTGCAAACTATACTATGTATATATACTTACATACATAAACGGAAAATTGATATTTAACACAATTATGTATTTACATATGTAATTGAAAATAAATCTTATTTATTTTATCCAATTGGCTATCTTATATTTAGTAATCAGGAAATTGTATAAGTTTCCATGACGAATACATTCTGTACCGCAATGCTTTTGGAAAAAGAAGAATCTTGGGAACATGTCATCATGCGAGCAAATTACAGCTTTACATTTTTTAATCTGTCTTATTAAAAGCAATTACCTTAAATACGTCCACTTTATGTCACATGTTTATATATGTACATATGTATGAAGAAATACTAGATAGTAGATAGTAACTATAAGTCTAGATCTCGATAGACCTTTTATTATTACTGCCACTCGACTAACAACTTTTAAATTAGAATATATAATGGTATATAATCAATACTAAGCGTTACAGATTTTTAATTTACACTGGATATGTACATGTTTCGGCGAAAATGCTATCTTCAGTCTAGAATCTACAATGAATTACAAAAATTAACTTACATACTTATAGTCAAATACTAAGAATCATGGTAATATATTACGTAATATATATCAAGATATTTAACAATACTTACAATACTTTGTAAAGGATTAGGGAAGATTAAAATTTTATCTTTCCTAATCCTTTAAATAAATCTTGTTTTTCCGTTTCTAAATAGAATTTTATGTATTTCAACACAACTACATTTTCAAGACATTTCACGAAATATGTATATTACCATGATTCTTAGTATTTGACTGTAAGTATGTAAGTACATTAATTTTTGTAATTCATTGTAGATTCTAGACTGAAGATTGCAATTTAGCCGAAACATGTACCTAGAGGACTTTATTTTATATATGTAAGTATTATACTTTAACTTTCAACACGGATTATCTAAACTTAAATTAATTTCAAGAATATTTTCATCAAAACGCCTGTTCTTGTTTATATAAATACCAATATAATAAAGAGGCGGTTCCAATGATAGTTGAACAACAATGTCAAAAACAATACATTAAGTTTCTAAATTATGACATTACATTACAGCATATCAGGGAAATACATCATACATACATACATACATTGTATGTATATTCAGGTGGCAGGAACACTGATATTTTTACTACATGATTATTATCGATTTTGAAAGATTCCATAAAATATCTTATGTTACATATATAATGCATCCAAAATTGACAGTTTACTGAAAATTGAAGAATGTTGGAGAATATAATCTGTAAGAGTTACTTTTCATTTACAAAATATCATGCAACAGCTTAATAAAATCTTGCAATTTAAAATTAAAATTTAATATTGATATGCGTGTATATATATGAATACATATGCGCATACTTCGTAGAAAACAATTTGAAATTTGCTTCTTGAAACTTGTGTATAATTTATTCATTTAACATTATTTCACTAATATTCGCGAACATATTTTACTGTAACTATATCTGTATATAAAGACATTATTACTGAAAATCATATGTCTGATAGATTGCTTGTATTTACTTACTCGCATTCTACTACCTTTATCGTTTTATAATAAGAGGTTGTCAATATAGTCTACAGTTCGCCGCGTAAATTGTAAATGATCAGGCTAGCCGCAGTTTATTACCGGTCTGTGCACTAATGATTGCTATGTAAAATATACATATAAATAGCTCGTTGTTTCAACACTATAAGAGCAACTACTCTTCGAAACATATTCACCTACCACCGGAATTTATTTATACATTATAATAACCAAAATTAAACAAATATCACGAAACCATATTATTGTTGATATCTGTAAAAATAATTCTCGCACGTCAACATAAATTTCCCACGACTGTGTCAAGTCTTCCTCTCCTAATGCCTATAACTATTATTATGCCAGTATTGTTGTCGAATTCTACTCATCAGGCACTATCAGCGAGTAAACCTACACAGGTGTGAAGAAGATGCATTTATTGTTTATATGCTTTTTAAAAGTTTTTCACGGTAGCTAGAATTGTTCTAGCGCATGTGTATCTCAAAAATTTATGATCAAAATCTTATTACAAGCAGATGTACTTTAATTATTTTGATCGATAGCTTTATAAATATTAAATTAAATAGCATTTCAATTATAAAAATACATGAACGACTTATTTGTCAAAATGCGGGGAAAATAAATATTATTATTTAGTTCTATTTTAACTTTTAACAGAAGTATTATTTTGGTAATTTTTATAAAAAAAAACAAGCTGTATGATCTCGAACGAACAGCATTACTTAACACAGTGCTACTAGCATGGAGTGACCATGTTCTCAAGACAAGTTCTTCTTGTTTCTATTCAGATCAATTTTCCACTAGTAACAGCAAATAGGTTTTGAAGTTGCGTTATATTTAAAATTCGATTTTTATTGGCAACCCGACCTTCCATTTGTCTTTTTATAACAGTTTAGGTTTCTACGAAGCAATGGCAAAGATGACAAGAAATTAAACTTTGACGTAACATACGTAGGTACCTGTGTTACTGTGAATGCTAAATACTTTTTTGTAATCTTTAAGAAATATTTGCTAATTTCTTGGAACAGAACTTAAAAAACATACATGATAATAATTTTTTTAAGTATTGCGTTTTCTGATATACATACATATCTACAAAATACAGGATGTTCCGTAAAAACGTACCTGCTAATTTAACCAGCTTAATAGATCCCATTTTGTTTTAACCCATGGGACCTGTGAGAAAAAGCGGGGCAATTGGTCGACAGGTAATTTCTCTAGTTTGGATTCGTCTAATCTCGCGACCCCAAAGTAGCTTCGCCTTTATACGTCCCATGCAGGGCAGTCGGAAAGGAGATGCACGTGAGTTTCCTCCACGTCTCCGCATCTTCTACACTGGGGAGAGTTTACTAAGCCTATGCGAAAGGAGGCGTTGTTTTTCACAATTATGTCATGAACTACACATAGTAAGAGTCTAAGAGTTTGGAACGACGTTGGAAGCAACTAAACCAACTTGGAACAAATTTTCAAAGTTTGATTTCCAAAAGAAGACAACTGCTGAAAATTCGCTTTTCTCAAGTTTTACTAAAGATGATAGATGGTTAAAAATTTGGAATATTGTTCAGAACAAGTATAACACCCTAGAACAATTTAACAAAAAATCGAATTTTGAAAGAGAAACTTTTATCGAACTAACTTAGAACCTGGAACCAAAATTTCAAATTTCAAAAGCTGACAAGGGAGGGGGCGCTGACTTTGCACAGGCAATATTTTACTAAATCCCGGAGGAGTGAAACTTGGACTAGAACTGTATGTTCTTGATGAATCTTCTCGAAAGTGTTCTTCAACACCGCACTAAGTTGCTATCTTCAGTAGTAGAACTTCAGAATGTACATAGTTTGCAAAGAAATTAAAAGCAATATTAAAATCAGTTTCCAGAAAAGTTAGAATGAATAAGTTGAACAGGTCAATTAATGTCTCATCATATTAAAATTTAAGTTTGTTAAAGAAATATATTTTGGTCATATACAAAAAAAAAATTAAAGCTATTGTGTTCAAGCAAAAGGTATGTTTTTTTTGCCTGTCTATCGCACCGGACAAGACGCAGCTAAACTGGTAGCTGGAGAATAACATGCGTAAAGTTCTACTCCTGTCGTGGTCATTCTATTATGTGAGAAATAACTTTTATTGTAGAATTAAAATTACTAGAAAAGTTTCGACATTTTCATGCATGAATATTGCGTTCGCTGACAATGTAGTCTACACCGTGCAGACCGTGCAATTACCGTAAACATATAGTAAATGTTTATGCGTGCAACGCGACCGTTCATTCGAGTGCAATTTTAAAAGCATTACACTCGATAGATTTCAGAGTACGCGCATAACGCAATATATAACAGCAATACGATCGCCTACAAAACCAGAACACACCCACGTTCACCAATAAACGAGAAACCGTCAACTAACAACCGTGAGTTGTTATCAAATTTCTGACCCGTAACCTCGTCAACTTGTCGCAGTTTACGATAGCGCACTCTAGCAATGTGATCTAAATTCAGTTCTTCGCCTATCGATAGTTACAGAACATATGTAGATTTTTATCGTTAATGACGTATCGTTAACATGTTACCTTTCCCACATCTGCATTAGACTAAGCCTCGTTGGTATTTGTATTATAACTCGGAATACGAGACTCTCCTTTATGAAACAACAGCGTTAAATAAAATGTATACAAATTACTCTCTCGTATTTTCTGCTTGGTTCAGTAAATGGATTAAACTTACATTGGCAAAACATAAAACTTTTATAGCTCGAACTGAAACTACAAGTTTCAAACAAAATTCTGTAATAGTCTGAGTTTTATTCCTAAACCGGTTTTGTCTTTATTTGCATACCTTTGCGTATTATCATATCACATAAATATATATCACATAAATATGTATAAAACTACAATAGTTTCATCAACTGGGGAGTGCATAAGTTGGTAGAAAAGCTATAGCTCTATTCAGTTCCTGCTACAAATGTATAATTTATTAGAATCGTCAGGTCTCGAGCAATACATATGGTTAAATACAGAGTCTCCTGTATTGCTATCTCCAACATTTATGAGCAAGCAATAGACTCAATTGTGACACCAAAAAAAACACATGTGCTAAGTCGATTCTTTTTGCTTCCGCAGTTACACGCCAACATATTATAAACAACAAATAATGCTGTCAGCATTGCTGTCGAAACGCGTTGGCATTTATCCAAGTGTTTGGTGTCCTGTGGGTGATAGTGATCTAGTGTTCTACTTCGGCACCAAGAGATCCAGTGAATATTTGAACAAATAATGAGATATACATAAATTCAAATTTTTATCACAATGGCTATGTTAAATAAATTACATAATAAAAAAACGTTTAAATGGCAGTTGAATTTCTGTTTTCGGGCTGGTAAAACTTAAAGTTCCGTACCTATTTTCTGCTAAAGAATTTGAGTATATGCATTTTATTTATTGTTTTTCTAATAGGATTGCACGCCAAGCAGTTATTGAATACCAACATCGGTTTCCAAATAGAAGGATTCCTAATAAAAAAGCTTTCATAGAAATACACAGTTCGAGAATATGGATTACGTGACTATCTTTTTGACAGAGGAATTAATGTTCCAGTAGATGTAGAAGTACTCAATGGTATTATTATAGAGATGCAACTTCCAGTGTACGTCGAATTAGCATGCAAATTAAAATACCGCGAATGAGGGTTTAGCGAATTTTAAAACGTGAAAGTCTACATCCATTTCTTTATAGAAAGGTGCAAGGTATGTTTGAGGCAATTTTTTATTATCGTCAAGTACGTGGATACTACGACAAACGCGGGCAAACGTTAAGTTCTGCAGATTGATTGTTTGGACAGATTACATTTATCAGACGCGGGGTCGTCAATATGAGAAACCTACACAGGTAGACAATAGAAAGTTCTACGTTTGTCTGAACTTCCAGTCAGAATTTTTTGTGAACATTTGGACTGGCCTTATCGATAATTTGGTACTTGGTCCTTACATTCATCCAGCAAGATTAAATGTCGCCAACTGCCTACAGTTTTTTATTGAAGGATAACCACCACTTTAGACGATGTTCCCTTCAACATAAGAAGACACATGTGGATTCAAATGGATGCGGCGCCAGCACATTTCGGAATTGATGTCCAGAACTTTATCAACAACAAGTACCTACATACAATGGATCCAGATCATAATCTTTTGGATTTTTATTTTTGGAAGCGAATAAAGTTTCAAACACCAGAGCAGAATTATGAATGAAATAAGAGCTGTCACTTCTTTAGTTGGCATACGAGCACCAGCTTGTATTCAGCAAGGAGTTGTTTCAACAGAATTAAAAATTAAATAAGTTTTTGTTATTTGCAAATTCATCTCTTATTATTTGTTGTTTATAATTTATTCGAACTATAGCTTCGAAAGGAATGAGAATAGAATTACAACTTTTCTGTTTTTTTGTTCTGGTATTAAGCCTACCATGTGCTCACAAAGTTTGGAGATAACGATACGGGACACCAAGGGTAACTGGAAAATCTTAAAGATACGAGTACAGGCAACGTACACCACTCTAACTCTCTGCATAATGTTGAATGATATAAATTGGACAAAAGTGTAACACTGTTCAAGAGGATGGTCGAATGTTGTACCAACCTTTAGTAAAAAATGTTCTTGAATTAATAGACTTCTAAGATGAATGTCTAAAAATTCATAACTTAGGAATCGAAGAAACAAACATAGTTTTAAAATAATAAATTGCACTCTTTTTTCCAATAAAAAATTTACTCAACTTTGACCAAATCTGAAACATTAGTTTTGATGAATAGGACAAATACATTATATACAATAGACTCAGCGGAAGTTCCACATGAACTATTGAACAGAATAATGTTTTTCTTAAAATATAAATATAAATATATATATAATATAAACTATGTATTAAAGGTAAAGCTTCATTGCAAAAAAAGGTTAACACAAGTGAAAATATCAATGAACACATACATATATTACAGTTTTTACAGAAAGTATTTATAATAATGATAAGTTACAACAGCGAAACTTCGATAGGTCCACTTACAGAAAAATAGTTAAAACAAAATAAAAACATTATAATTTTTGAATTTTTGATAAAATTAGTAATGTGTGTTGGATCTTTTATTCAAAACAATTTCAAAAATCCGGTTCTTCATACTATCTATTAACTTTGTCAATGTTGAAACAGGAATCTCATTCCAACATATCCAAATCGCAAATTTCAGTTCTTTAATGTTTTCGTATTGGTGATTATTGACATATACCTCCCTAGCCAATAGTCCCCAAAGATTTTTAATTGGGTTTAAGTCGGGTGAGCGAGCAGGTGACTCCATTAATTTGATTTCTTTTTGTTGAAGCCACTCCTTGAATCGTCTGGAAGAATGGATAGCTGCGTTGTCTTGCTGAAATATCCAGTCCTGCAACAGCATTTGTTCACCAAAATCTATTAGAACCGTTTCTACAAGTTCTATATACATAAGATTCAGAACTCATTCGTGTCGAAATCTTGCTTGTTTGTTAGTCTTCTTTAAGGGTGGTTTTCAGACCTTTTTTGCCATCTAAAGCGTTTACTACCGGATAAAATTTGTTGTACACGTCTCTTAGTCACTGGCAAATTTAAATCAAATTTGATTCGTTGTGGGGTTACGTTACCAAAAGAGGCTAACCGAAATATCGATGAGTGCTGTCTTCGCGTAAGTTTTTGATTAGTTCTTTTAGGACGATATTTGCCGTAGGAATTACCTAAGCTTATAATATTATTGAGGTGATGGGATCGCCCCAATTTCTTGGCTATTGCTCGGTTTGAACACCCCATCTCTAAACAATTTATTTTTGTTTTTTCATCCTCGGTTAGCGGTTTACCTTTCGGCATTGTTATTAACTATTATCTATAGTTCAATATTATATATATTTAGTAATGAATAAACTTTTTAAAGTGTTTAGAGGCGCTTTTGCACTGGCAAGCAATTCCTAACTTCATACCATGCTTGTCTAGCACTGTGGAACTATACAAATTTCGCTCGTATTTATACGTTTATATCACACGTAATTCTCCTACTTATCTAAGAAGTGATATTTA
>SMLS01047380.1:0-23291 GCA_004785975.1 Popillia japonica | reverse complement strand
AAAACATTATCGCCTGAAGATTATTTAAAAACCCTAAAACGTAACAATAATAAGAATATAAGTACATATATAATATGAATTATGTTTATTAGTCAAGCATTTAATTGGTGGATAAATCTTTCAATCTAGTTTCCCGATTGTTTAGTATTAGTCTGTCTTGCTCTATTATATTTTCTCATTTGGTATCTAAACGTAAACTGTAGCATAGAATAATTGCTATCGAAGTAGCCTTGTTTGTACACCTTTGAATCCATTGTATGCGAATCCGTCATTTTGTGAACTCCCTGTTTATGTTATCAAAGTTGAAAGTTCACTAAATTACAGCTGACTGCCTCTTAGTTAAAAATTAAGAAGAAGCAAAGAAAACAAAATAAAAACAAATGTAGATACATATGTATCTATTACAATATATTACAATTACCATTTGTCTTCGATGTTCAGAGCGTATCATCCGAGGTATCACGTAAGAATTTATAAGAAATAGTCCACTACTTTCAGTTTGCTTACATTAGCTAAACTTTTTCGCTTAGCCGCAACCAATAATAATTACTAAATCTGTTCGTGGAGCCAGTTTAATAGTTATAAAATCCAATACGTAGATAAAATGTAATACCTACGAAAAGCTTACATACTTGCAAACATGTGATTTTAGGTACATATGTTGTGCCAATCTTTCAAATCATATACAAGCCTTTTGTTTGTTAATTTAATCCAGTAAACAACTATTAATATTGCGTAACAAAACGTTTCCCATTTACTGAAGATAGATGAAGGGTTACTTAAAATAGTGCATACTTGAGAATTCTTAGTTCTTAATAATAAAACAAAAGAGATTTATGTAACATGTTTATAATAGTGTATTATAAATGCTTTATAGTGTATTGTAAATGCTTTAATATAAGTAGTTAACATTGTTACCCTTCTGAGTAACAAATTCAAACGAATAATATTAGTATAGCATAGGCTATAACATTAACATTATTGTGAAAGGGCCCCAGGTATCTTGATATATGTTTTTCTTAAATGTTAATGTGCTTTGGAACAACACTAACTCCGTTTTTATGGCATTGCATTGGTGGGCAATGAGAATTTACGTACTAACTAAAATTTCTGTGGGTCTAAGTCAAATATTGTATTTCTATTGTACATGTGCAGTTTTTTTTTTACTAATTTTTATAAAAAAGCGTTGCTTGTAAGTATCTATATAAGTGGGGTACAGCTTCGAGGTACATTTTAGTTGGTGTACATATTTCGTGAACCCCACGTAAGCATGCCACGCATTGTAGCGAATCGCTTTTTGTATCAAAGTAGTGTCCACCACAGTGTGCACATATTTCTGATTCATTCATTTCAGTCCGTGAATTAATGCTTTTCATCATAATCATTTCTACTTCACTTTTTGAGAACCCGGTGTCCGGTTTCCTCGTAATAACTGCCTTTCGTTTTCTCTCAATTTCTTTATAGACAATTTTTCGATCATTGATTCTGGTGATGTACACTACCGCTCACGGGAGTTTGGCCAAGAACGAAAATTATGAAAAAACAACAATAAAAAGCTTGAAGTCAAATCTGGCAAAATAAATTCTTTATTTCAAAATAGCAATATACTAGTAGACATAAAAAAATTAAAACAACCCGTCTGAATAATTTTTTTACATAAAAAATACTAAATTTTCTTTTCGTCAAAGAAACCACCTCTCATGCGCAAAACAGCTCGCACCACTCGCGGCATTCCTTGCACTAATTTTTGCAAAGTTTCAACTGGAATATTATTTCATTCATTCAATAACACATTCCACATCTGTTCTTTGAATGTAGGAGCCACAGTTCTCACCCTCCTATCTAGCTCGTCCCACAACAACTCTATAGGGTTAAGGTAGAAGCTTTGTGGTGGCCAAGTCATAATTTTTAAAATTTTTGCTTCCTGCTGTCCATTTACATAATTTTTGCATACTTGAGCCGTGTGCTTCGGATCATTGTCTTGCATAAAGACAAAATTCGGCCCAATTAATTGCAAGCCAGAGGGAATAGCATAATTTCTTAAAAATTCGAGATAGGTTTGTTTCTTCATTATAGCCGGAATTTTGTGCAGTGTTCCTACCCCTGAGTAGCAGAAACAGCCCCAGACGATAACAGCACTGCCATCGTGTTTGATTGTTGGTACAACACATTCGGGCAGCATTTTCTCATTCTTTGAACGTCTTACAAATATTCGTCTTCGCTGACCAAACAACTCGAACTTAGATTCGTCAGTCCACAGAACCCAGCCCATTGTTCTATCGTCCAATTTAGATGTTGTTGTGCCGACTGAAGCCTTTTTTGTCGATTGCCTCTACGAAGAAGTGGTTTACGTATGGCTATTCGGCCGTGTAAATTTCCTTCTTGTAGCCTACGTTTGACCGTACTAACAGAAATTCGATGTGGCCTTCCACGATTAAATTCACTCACTATTTCTGTTGCCGTTTTTCTGCGATTTCGTTTACTTATTAGTCTTAGTTGTCCATCATCTGCGGATGTCGTTATTCTGGATGGCCCTGGACATGAATGATCTTCTAAATCGCCTGTATCTTTAAATTTGCGGATCGTATAATTTACTGTAGAGTTCGACATATTTAATCTTTCTGCTATTTTTCGGCTGGCATATCCTTCTTGATGTAAGGTAATGATGGCGGCACGTGTTTTAACACCAATCGACTTGCCACGGGGCAGTTTATCCACTATTACAATTTGTTTATAGTTCTAGTCGCAACAATTATTTCACGCAAACTGACACACTGATAATAATCCACACAGTAATATTAAATATGCTGTATGGTTAAGAAATGGTACTAAATGGGCTTAAACACAGATTTGTATAAAAACTTTACCTGCTCTGCTGTCTGGGGCATTGTATTGAAGATATTATGACCCTTGCCCGTAATTGTCTGCGTACGCTTGAAATCGCATTTAGGAAATTTCTCTCATACAATGGTTATTTGTAATCTTTCTTCGAACTATCCTCGTTAGATATGTAGAAAGTTCATTTAAGATTAGTTTACAATAATACAAGCGTTCTTAAGACGAGTAAAATGATTTAAATTGCTATATTTGAAAATTTTCTCTCTTGGCCAAACTTCCGTGAGCGGTAGTGTATATATCTGTGCATGTTGCTTCCGTTTCTGACATCCACTTGGTCCTGGAATACATACAAGGAAAGCCAGAAATCTCTTCGAAAGGATTCCTTGCACGATTGATTCAGTATTACCCTTAAGATTTTTTAAATTTGCAAGCTCATTTATAATTGACGTTCCTACTGAAACAGTTTCTGTAGGATTTATTTCAGTGCTATTCACAACAAAAGTGTGGTCGGGGATTTTTAATGAATCCAAAGGGAAAGTGCCACAAGTTCTGAAACTAGAAGTTCCATTTTGAACTGTAGCTGCCTTACACCACGCAATATGTAGAAGTGAAGAAAATCATAGTCTATATAAAGAACGACCAGGATGCTTGTTAATCCAGGTACCTACTACATTCTTATGACTAATAAGTTTTGAGGGGTTTAGAAAACAATGATTTACTGCCTGCAGCAAGTGTATTGTATGACTTGGTAAATACAACAAGATCATATTATTAGCTCTTGCAAGATCTAATACAGTGAAACCTGTCTATACCGGACACTGTATATAGCGGAATCCTGTCTATAACGGAAAAATTATTCAGTCCCGACTGAGCCTTATGAGACGCACATGTAAACAAAACCTGTATATACCGGAACCTGTCTAACGTGGAAACGGAAAATACACACATACATATAAAAAATAAGAAAACCTCTATATAACGGAACTTGTATAAAAATTATTAATTCCTACAATCTGATATGGCAAGATTTCTACGTCAGCGGTTAAACGGCTTTACATATGCTATTGACGAAAATTTCGCATATTTTCAGACAAAACTCGGAAAATTACGTATTCCAAAACAGACAGATGTACCTGCTATCGTTAGGCAAATAGTATTAGATGCAGTTAGGTGACCGCCGTCTTTCCATAATTTTCAAGCCGGGCTCAGTTTATCACGGAAACCTGTACATAACGGCCGTGTATAATTTTAGTGTTACAGGGAAGCCCATTATTACGGCGGATCCTTAGTTAGTTTTTGCAATTGGGATATTTATATGTTAACTGATTTCGGTATACCTACACACAAATAAAGTAAAATTAGGTGAAGCGTATCCCTAAAAGCATAAGCAATTGAATATGGCAAACCAAAAACCGAATACTTTATCGCTAAAAGCTAAAAAATAGTTTCTCCAAAGCAACTAGTTATTCAATTTAAATGTGGAAAAACGCAAGAGTATGAAATTTTAAAAAATAAAGATAAAATTAAAGACAAATGGACGAGTGGTTGTAATGGCGATATAACTGGACATACATGATGCGCCAACTCAAAATCAAAAGTTTGGTTAGGAATACTAGTTGATGTTAAATAATTAAAACCTTAAACCTTAAAATCACTAATCGACGTTTGTGGAGACAAGTGCATGATGAGTGAAAAACAATTTGAACATTTCCTCTCCGAATATGTTCATTTTCCAACCTCGAATGTCGTGGAAACTATTTCACAAGATGTACATACATATGTATGTATGTATGTACATGTCCAGTGCATGTATGTACATACATTAACTACAATTGGATATTAGTTGAGTGAGTAGCACCTCTTCTATCGGATAGAAAGCAAATTACAAGACTATGCCATATTACCCAATGAGCCATATTACTCTATGCAATATTTGCTACTTCACCCAAGTAGTAGAGACAGTTTTATTTTTATAGTGTAGTAGCAGTTGTATCTCCAAAAGCCTTCTTTGTAGAAGTTCCATAAGTTCTATTTTGTCGTACTAGTTCAAGCTGAGGAATATTAACTTAAATATGACTATGAAAATATTTTAACGCGCACATATTACTTTAAATATTATATTCTGAACAATGCTATTTTTCTTATTATTCTCTTTATTTTTTCTTTATAGCGGGTTCAAGTAATTTTTATACCTACCATCTCAATTACATTTCCTTTTTCTACAATTTTGTGTTATACCGGAAGTTGCCACTTAAATTGATTATGTACTGTAAGTATAGGTGGGTGTACAGCAAATTTTGCAGAATTTAGTAGTATGTATGTATATTCGTGCGAAATACCACATTTTTAATTGCGGTAAAAATTCGAACAAATCAGATGATCAAACTTGTATGCATGTTTTTCTCTTTCTTGCCGTTTTTGCTTACGATTTTGATGTGTTTACCGATTTCTTACCAGATTTTAGATGGATATACTTTTGCTGTAATTGTAAAAACTGTTTGATACGTTTATTTTATATCGTATAAGAAATCTACATAAGCAAGTGTAATCGTTGAATCGATTGTGCAAACTTCATTCATTAAAACTAAATTGTATTCTGAAGTCCACATTTTTACGAACTGAAAATATGCCAACTGTTATTAATAGAAATGGTAAGGATGCGATCTGTTTCATTAAACAAACACAATAGGTTTTGCGCTTTAACTTGCTGTAAATTGCTAATATTCTCTGTAATACATGCATGGTTTGTCTTGGTGCATGTAAAGCAGTGAATTATGCTTGTTATTCTGTTGTTTTGAATATAAGTAACGTATACACATATACAATACCACTAATTTTTAAAACAATTTGCAGTTCATTTGTCCATTTGCTGCATGTTTATTGCGTTAATTGACTTAATTCTTCCATCTCCTTTTGGTGACGCGCAAAGCGAATAATTTTTCTAAAACAAACCTTTTACAATTAAATGGATAACCTTTCGAATTAGGCATGTAATATATGTATACGTGATGGTGATGATAATACAATTATAAAATTGAAACAGCTGATTGTAGGTAATGCTGCAAAATATAGCATAAAAATTCAATCCAAAGAGATAATTTTGATACAAATTGATATTTGTGAAGCAAAAAATAAAGATATAGATATACAGTAAAACCTGTGACTAGCGGCCACTAAAAAAAGCAAAATTGTTGGCCGTTATTTAAAGGTGGCCGCAAAAGACAGAGGATGGATATTACTCACGCTAAATTCAAAGCAAATATTTTCACATAATAGCTATTATTTTTCTTTTAGAAATAAAATTCATTTGGACATTAGTTTATTTCGCTTAAACCACTGAGGATATGTACTTTTCCAATAACTAAAGGGTTTTCTTTGTCGCCTTCCATATTTACGCAGAATAAAATAGTTAACCGTTGTTTCTGCTAATTTTTTGCCATTGCATTTATCGTATTTTAATGCAAAAGTTTTATTTGGCATGGCGCGATAATACAAACCTGTTTCGTCAACATTAAATATATCCTCCTTTTAATATCACTTTTGTTTTTTACGATATCGCTAATTTGAGTTTTTCAAAATCCGAATTTTTCTTCTAACTTCCGCAAACTTAAATTATACTTGTCACTCTCCTCGATAATATTAATTTTGTCTTTCAGTGACGAACGTTTTCTTTTTAGCGACATATTCAAACACTTCATGAACACAACGATAAACTTAAACCGATAGAATGAACAGGCGTTTTCGGAAAATGCTACAATCAGCTGCTGTTGTAAAATAATTCTATCGTGTTTCATTATAACTAACTATAAACCCTTACAAGTAAATTCTGTCACCTTCTTTAGACTGAACAACAAATACATACGTGAGTTTTAAAATTTTCGATACGGACGACGACCGTTATTGGGAGGTAAATTTTATTGCTTCCATAAAATATTGGGATCGTCTGGCCGTGGCCGCTTTGTAAAGGCGGCCGTTATTGCAAGGTTTGTATATATGGAAATACTCGTATTGCAGATTTTTGTAATGTTAAAACTGGCCGTTATCACAGGGGATATATACAGGTATCCGTTAACACAGGTTTTACTGTAGAAACATTATTAAAAAGTTGTAAACATTATAGAATGGGAGGTATGTACATTTTGTAGCGTGTACAGTGTCTTATCTTACATTTCACAAAAAAATATTCTTGATAAAAAGCTCTCATGACTTATAATCTATAATTACGTTTGTAGGTACAAAATTTTTAAAACATTGGCTGGAATACAGCGAAAATCAAACTCACGATGTGGAGGGAGAGTAAAATACGTTCAAACTGTAGTGGAGAACAAAATGTTCATTGAAATTGTTATTAAGTAGGAAAAAATTATGTCCGGTTGTAGGTCTGTGATGTTCCCAGAAAAAAAAGTAAAAGATAATTGTTAAATTATTTATTGAATAAAGGAATAAGACATTACAAATAATTGCTAATCTCTTTATTAATTTGTCAACAATGAATAATACGCAACTAGTATATTTTATTGAGAACACGTTAAATTACTTAAACACTACGGAACTTTAACTTATCCACCGTCTTTTTCGAGACAGGTGATTCTTCGTTGATTAAGGCTCCTCAAATTACGAATTAAAAAAAGCACAGCTTTCTAGCTCTTTTAGTTTCGGAGATATTTGCATTTTTCACAAGACAATTCTGTGGTTGTAAATGCTACACCACACATTTGTTTTAAATGAATATTGATGTCTGGTTTGGCCATGGAAATTGGCATTAACATCGCTTCAACATCGACGATTTTTCAAACTAACTGTGTCATTTTCGATGTAAACGTTGCTTCGACTGAGAACACTATTTGTTGTGTCACATCTCCATCAGAAAATTCAAACCTTTGTTCAACATCACCATCTTTTAAAGTATGGGTAAATGTATGGTTTAAATTTATTTGACTATACAATTCTGGCAACTGTACTTGTACTTACGTTCAATACTTTGGCTCTTCTTCAAAGTAAATATTTTGGACTTTCCACGAGCGATAGCATCACATCACTTTCAATATCTTCATTTTGAACCCATACTTGATGTTTGTTTCTAAATTTATTTCCAACACTTTCTGTACTCTTGAATTTATTACAATTTTGACAGTTGCAAAATATATTATTTCATGGGGGTGTCGATTATTAAAAATGTCTACTTCTTCCCTACATGTTTTATAATTGTTTCAAACAATAACAACAATTTCAATGTTATCATCAATACTCAGTTTTACTGCCATTTTTTTAATTATTGCAAATACACGGTCATGTAACATTTGACATTTTTAGTCACTATGTAGTCACTTGTCATACAATTATTAAATATTCCAATGCACTCTATCAACAACGTGTGTAAACAATACAAATTCGGGGTCTTATTATGAACGGGATCTTACGATGTTTTGTACTGCACATTAATCTTACAATTGCTGACATGTTTATTGAACCTCTCGCTTTACCAGTTTTTTACATTTTCAATTGGGTTCATGTCTGGCGAATTACCAGGCCAGCGAAGAAGAGGGATGTTACTTTGCTTCAAAAATGTTATAATGGACCGAGCAGTGTGCCAGTGGGTTCCATCTAGCATAAAAACCACCGGCTCCCCATTTGGAAACCAGTCCTTCAACTGAGGGATCAACTGTTTTTGGAGGACTTTCTTATACTGTTCCTGTTTCATGACGTGTGTTTACACGACCTAGAGAGGTCCTGTACCTGTGCCGCTTATAGCAGACCAAATCATAACTTTTGTGGGATGTTGCACCTTGTCACACAGTCCATATTGATTTTATTTTGTTTTGTTGTGTTTTGTTTTTTCGTTACACGGCGACGCACAAATTGTGTTTTGTTTTCCATGACTTCAAATGTGCTTTCATCTCTGAAACAAATCTAAAGCAAATTGAAAACGATATTTCCTACTTTTATTTAACAATTTGTAACGAAAATACCGCCTAGATGCTTCGGAGGTGTTCAGGCTTGTAGCAACCTCTTTGAATAGTCCCTAGTACTGATAAGAATTTTTGTCTGTGCAATTCTACTTGCTGAAAGATCTTTATGTCTACCCATGATTTACTTACTAAAAATTTATTGCATGTCAAGAGACGAAACAGATAAAATAAATAATAACTACAAACCAAGTTCACACTAAACTTAATTTGGAACACGAGAAAACTCAAGCAAACGTCTTGTTGATTGATGCGAGACTAATCCACGTTCCAACTTGCACGGTGCTAATATCCTAAATACGTACACTAGGCCTAATAAGTTCGTGGACCCCGCAGATAGGCAACCCTTGCTGAAGCTAGCTATCTTTCACGTCCTAAATGTACATGCGAGGAGGTCGGAGAAGGACAGCAATAGCTTCGACAAGGGTTGCCTACCTGCCGTGTCCACGAACTTATTAGGCCTAGGGTACATTGAATAGACATCTCCCACGACAAAGCTGATAGAAGGGTTTAGGTTTACAATATACATACGTAACATTCCTTTGTAAAAAAATTCAAGTGCATCTAATATTCTGGTCAGGGACTGTATGTTGCTTTCCGAAGTACTAAAGGAACAACCTCAAAATGATCGCGTTTCAGCAAACATTTAGATGACGTTCGTTGTTGTAATATCCGATTGGTATGGCGCAATCATTCATTTTTACACATTTACATACATACATACATAATCTGTCATATCATTTCTCTTTGAGTAATTATCGTCTGTTAGTAGCCAATTCAATCGATATTACTGTTGTAAAATATTGATTGTAAAGTATTTTTCTACTGATATTCGTTAAGAACCTTGACAGTTCAACCACCTTTTGGTATGCACAGGTAGAGACTGGATAGCGCAGATAGATATAGAGATATTAACATATTCCGAACTGTTAGGTCAACAGGTAGGTTATTCTAAATATTAAGTGACAAGTCAAACATCGATAAATAACATTTGCTGTAGTAACTAAGCTTTGCGTTCTTATACGATAGAATATTCGAGTTAAGAGTTCATTAAAATAAACTAGCTCATTTGATCTGTTTACTACTTACTTCTTGTGTAACTTCTAAAACAGTTACAGTATTATATGCGAAGTTTTCGTATTTTCATGTAGTACTTCATTGTTATCACATTTTTTATGTAAGTGAACGTATGTATGTATGTACATGTGTAGAATTTTTTTCAATATACGTACATACAAGTGAGCTAATGGTCTTTATATACATTGTAATAAATATATGCAAATACACTGTTCTTCCTATTGTATTATATAACTATTTCATATAACCTAACTACTAGAAGTTCAAGAGGTTTTAATAATAATATTTTCAATTAATTTTGTACTAACTTTCAGTACCATTAACAAATGATTTTAAAATATTTTCAGTTACGAATAACTGGGGACATACGGTGCCACTTATAATTTCTTATCTTAATGTACTTTAAATATGTATGATAATAATTTTGTTATTTTAATGTATTCTATACATATACTCATTTCTATTTGTATTTTATATACAATATATTGTATAATATCTATATTACGATCGTATGGTTGCGAAGCAAAGCAAAAGAAAATAATTTAAATAGTATCAGAAGCGATTCAACATGTTTATACAGAATGTTCATAATTCTACAATCAATATTAACAAATTTAAATTAGGGTTTGTTTTAAATAGCGCAAAATAAAAAAGGAGTGAAAGATACTTACACGTCAATCCTAAATAAATCATTTTGTGTCCATGTGCATGGAGTAATGAGAAAATGATTTTTCGTCCGGCCCTAACGCATCTAACATACATACATATGTATGTACCATCACGGACTTTGGTTATGTCCGGTATCTAACAGTACAGCCTGCGGTCCTGTCACTATTCCCTTTAAGATAAAACGGACATGGTGACAGGAGCGCAGGCTGTACCGCTGGATACCGGACATAATTAAAGTCCGTGGGTGTACATGACTGTATGAGAATCACCAACTATCGGTATGCATTGAGCGCTGCGGTTTACATTTGTTTAGTATCGACTATGATGATTGTGTGAGTTGTATATCGGCTTCGGAATGCAGGTTCAGTAATTCCACATTACCAAGGCGCAGAGTGCTCCAAGCAAGTAAATTTTAAAGATCGTAGAGGGAACTCCGGTATAAGCACCACAAATCTAGCAGAGCAAGCAAATGTGTCTCAAACTACTGTGCATCAAATTTGTAAAACGAATTTGCTGCATCCGTACCAGGTCCAATGAATGCAAAGGTTAACTAAACTAGAATTTCCCCGCCGAGTTGCCTTACGCGATTGGTTTTAGCGTAGAGAAGTTCAACAGCGAGATCTTGGTCCAGTAATTTTCTTCACTGACGAATTTATGATTATCAAAGATGGTCTTTTCAATTACCACAAAATTCACCATTGGGTATACGAAAATTACCACAATATACAGCACAGCTCCTTGCAGGTTAGGATATCCGTAAATGTTTGGGCAGGGTTGGTAGGCGATCAATTATTTGGACCACGCGTGCTTCCACAACGATTAAATGTAGACTTTTAAGTTTAACTGTAACTTTAAAGTTTCTCCCGAGTATTTGGATGACATATCATTGGCGATACGACAAAAATTATGGTTTATGCACTACGGAACACCCGCACATAGTAGTGAACCTGTTCAAGAATTTTTAAACGAAACTTTCCCACATCGGGTGGGACGTCGAAGTCACATTCCTGGGCCAGCTCGCAGTCCAGATCTAAATCCATTCGATTTTTTTGTTTGGGAATACATGAAAAGTTTAGTGTATGACTGACGTCCAGATAATGAACATGCTAAAGATCCGAGAGATCCCATTTTTGTTGCAGCACAGCGTATTCGCGACAACATGCGAACTTTACGTGTGTACATAATAAATTTGATTGTACCATTGATGCCTGTATTACTGCTCACTTTGGACATCTTTTGGACACTTTGAACATCTTTTGTAAATATTTTGTCCTATTAATTAATTAAATCAATTAACTAAAATTTAGTATTCACGAAAATACTTCACAATAGAAAGATCAGATGTACGACTGCCTTCATACAATTGACAACGCTGTAGATTACTCAACTGCCGACCTATATGTTTATTAGACATGCAACCAGTATTCGACTGCTATTCGGTATTCGGTTACTTTTATCCTATTCGGCCGAATACAGAATATCTAGGTACTATTCGGCCGAATACCGAATATTTTTAAGTAAGATGTTTTGTTGTAGACAGGTAATTGATAAAATAAAAGTATGGATTTATTTTATATATTTCTGGGATTCATTAAAGTAGTATAAGTACATAAACAACTTCCGTATTATAAAAATTTACATAAAATGTAAATGTCTATGCATTTGATTTATCGTAATAAAAATTTAGAAGTGGAAAATTATGATGCAGAAAGACTAATTTATTTGCTCTTTAGGCTTTTTTACTCGTTTTTTTCTTGTTCATGCGCCAGCCGAATACATTTGCCTAATATTCGGCGATTCAGCCAAGAAGGACGCAGAATATTCGGTATTCGGCGTGTGGCCGAATACATATAGGTACTATTCATTCCAAGTCTAATGTTGATGTCTCTTTGTCCTGGTTTCGTGCAAATACCAGCCAGCTGCGTTTCAATACATTATTCATACCATCTATCGATTTTTTACTTCCACATGCCTGATGAAAAATCAGCGATATTTGTATAGGTAAATGCAGGATAACAAAAAAACGGACCGACTTTAACTGCATTTTAGGTCCTAAAATTTCAATATTTTTGATGTGTTACATATTTCTTTTTTCATTTTCACTTGCATATTTATATAGTCCGTGCGTTTTCTCGTGACACTGTCATGGCGCGTGACAATTATATAGACAGTCCTAAAAATATCAATCCCAGATATGAGAAATCGCACGCATTATACCTAGTTTTCAGATTTGCGTAGTTTAATACATATTCAAAGGTAACCCGGTATGTAGTATAGTACCGTCATACCTATTTCTGTCCACTATTAAAGTATCATATACCGTTCAAAAATAATTTTTGAAATATGTCATGTGGCTATTTTAGAATACTGGATAAAGTGTGTTTTTCGTTTTATATGGACATATTACAGTGACACATGGAAATTGCCCCAATACTAGTTAAATACTTTTAACTAACCATTGTTTTAGATATATTGTCGAGAGATAACCTTGTTTTCCTTTGCTACGTTGTGGCTTAGATGGAGTGGTTTCTTGAGCTGGGCTGGCTCCATTAGTTTAAATGAAAGTATAGTTTTATTATTTTTACGTATGTACGTGTTTACGTAAGGTAAACCTCATTTTCAAATAAGTAAATGACATTTATTATTTAGAAAATTATTCTTTTTCTAATTATTTGGAGTCATTGGTTGTTCTACTTAACGCCCCCTCTCTTATTTATCAATATCAAAAAATTGTGCGGACAAAATTTATATCGGTCAACAAGAGCCACTTCGTGAAAATGTGTAGGTACAGGACGTTCATCATTTCGAAATCATCCCTTATATATAATACTCCTAATTTACTACAGTGGACCCCCGTTATACCGCGGCTCGATATACCGCGGATTCGGTTATAACGCGCTCTGTAGATTCCGCCGCCACATGACCCACTGTAATTGGCTTAAATTTTTAATTCAAATTGAAGCCAATCACAGCTTTCCCCCAATGAACATTGTGGCGCAATGAAGAACAAACGCGCAATTAACACTTGCGCTCAGTATACCCATATACTATATACCGAGTATATCGATACCGTGGTCGTGGTGTTGCGTTTGTCATAATTGACATTATGTAGTAGTGTTCACGATATTTATTATATTTATATGTTGGTTGCTGTTATTAAGTAATGAAAATTGTAATGAAGTGGACAGAATCGCAAGAAAATGTAAGCTGCATGAAATTGTTGCATCTTGCGTCTATTAAACAAGAAATCGTACATAGGTTGTCCCAATCAAGACAAAAAAAAATTACAGACTTTTTTAAGTAACATTATTAATAAAATAAACGTTTTATACACACATATACAATGTTAATATGTAATAAGAAACTAGTTTCATTTAAATAGGTTGTTCTTTCAAATTAAATGCACGTATGGATATCTTATAGCTGCTTTTGTAAGTTCGCTCGTTATACCGCGGTTCACCTTATAACGCGGGTCTCTTTTTCCGCCCGAAGCACGCGTTATAACGAGGGTTTACTGTATTTATGATTCTTTTGGTCTGTCAATAGTCGATTAATCTATTTTGAAATTTCTATTTGGTGGGTAAGCTCTCGGGTGTCCAAGTCAGGGTTTTCCGGAGGAGTACATCAAGTGCTGTATTTTCAAGTGTAGTCATTTTTATGTGACATTGCCTGTGGCCAACAATCTGTGAGAAGCATTTTGAAACTTTTATTACTAGTATGTCTTGTCAGGATATCGCTGCGCATACTCCCCGGATGCAAACAGAAAATTTTAACACATTCTCCAACCACGAATGTTCAGTTTCTTTTGTAGTAGTCAATTTCATTTCTAGACTACACACTAAATTGAAGGAACACTCTTACAAGCTGTTCACAGATATAAATACATACACTCTATAAACGAATTAACTGGTTTGTAATAATTTATGATGGGTGTCAAAAAAATACCTTCTGGTTTTACTGATAGTAAAAGTTAAGCAAATATCCGTTTTAAAGTTGACAAGGTCTTTAAATTAACTTTCGAAAATAAGTAGAATTTACATAGGATTGACCGTATTGCATTTAAATTACTGGAGTAAATGAACTTTTCACAGTTTTTAAACACTATGTATACGCAAAACATTTATTTTTAAACTCATACCGTGGTATTAAAGCAAATATGGAAGCAATTTAGGAACAATAGTATTTACTGGAAGAAACATTGCTGATAGAGAAATACTTATATTGGTAACCATAGTCGTTTTAACAAAATTTTGTAATAAACTTTTAAAAATTGACTAATTACACTAAAATTATAGATAACATAAAAGCAAATGAATTTAGATGTGTGTAATTCTATTTACAATAAGAAATTATATGTCGACATACATACATATGTACAGTTCGTCCCTGGTAACCTTATTATAGTCACCTCTAAAACTATTCTCAATTTTGAATTCGTGCTTTAAAAAAATATGAAGAATCATCGCTTTTTAGAAATATGCAGTATGTAACCCTCCTATAGTATTGCTATCTTCATTGCATAAATCATAGTACCGGTAATTTGACGTTTAGGCCGAATTGTGACAGAAAGACAAAAACATTGTTACTTTATCGAGGGCGGTTGTGTAGCGTTTGTGGTAGTTAGGTGTGTATTTCGTAGTGTGTTAATAATAGAAGAGTTGCCGCAGTAATTACTAGGGCTGGGCGAAGTATCGATACATCGTCGAGTACTCGATACCGATACCTTGGATAACGTTGGTATCGGATACCTGCGATACCTAAGTATTGATACAAGTATCGATACCTACGATACCTGGGTAAATAATTATGTAGCAAATATACATTATATGCAATAGCGGAACAGTAGTACATTTTCTTAAAGGTTAATATAAACTAACCAGTTTACTAAGGCAGTTACCTACCTTAGTTAGCTACCAGTTCAGGCAAGAAAACTAGCTAGGTACAATATATGTGCTTCTTTGAAGTTCGTGGAACTTGTAACAAACTATTTACCAAATTTTATAGGAATTCCGCTGAGGTTTCAATATGAGTACCTCAAAATTTAATAGCTGTATATTAGAATATACATTTGGGTCTATTTTATAACAATCATTCCCAATTTTTCTTGTCGGTGGAAATCCTTTATGGACATAATGTACTTATGTCTATAGCACATGATAGTGTAGGACTCCCAGTCGGTGTTTGCAATAACTGGTGTGCCCAGTAGGGCTGGGTGACGTATCGATACACCGTCTAGTACTCGATACCATTCCGGGTATCGATCGTCCGATACCTTGGATGACGTTGATATCGATACCTAAGTATCGATACGTACGATATCTAGGTATCAATACGTACGATACCTAGGTATCGAATGCAAAGTATCGATACCTCGGACGGAACCGATACATCGGTAAGTATCCATACCTCGATTGGTATCGATACCCGATACCGAAAATGCCGGTGTCGCCCAGCCCTAGTAATTACCGCCTAGGGTGGATCTACAGAATATTAATTTTAAATATTTATATCTTGTTTTATAATATTAGTATTTTAGTAAGACTCTTCTGAATATACTTTGCTCTTAGTTTTACATTATTTTCACAATTTTAAGAAGTTACAGTACGAGTTTTGCTTGAAAATAGCAAAAAAGGCGAATGACCATAATAATGTTGCCAGGGACTGTAGAACTGAAGTGATTGTTAACTAAAATTTACTGTGCGAGAGTTGGCGTTGTTATGTTGTTTATATGCGACTGCGTTATATATTTGAAAATATTGATAATGTGATTGCGTACTGTACGTTTAAGTTTATTTGCATTTTAATGTCAGTGATAACGACGCAAACACTTTTGACTGACTGTGAGATAAACTCGACCTTCCAGAATCATTTAGGTATTGTTTATTTGCTTCTCTATGTATCTAAAATGTTAATCAAGTACCCAAGCAATTCAGTGAAATAAGTACATATATTTTTTAGTTTGCTTGTTTGATTATTTGTTAGAACAGCAGATGAACCAGAGTGGTAAAACATAATTACAAGTATTACAAGTAGGTTTACTATTATTATTATAAGTAGTGGTGAAAATCTTAAACCAACTTGTACAGTAACAAAGCTGGAGATGCTGTAACCTTCCTTAAATAAGACTTTATTCATATACTACTATTTTTTATTTGTCATCAGTTTAATCTCCTTGGTATTCTTTATACCGATTGTTGCACTAGGAATGTCCGATTCTAAAATTCTTATCGGTTATATTAAAACTTTAAAGTAATTAAAAAACTACATTTCATACTTACTGTCATACGTTAGTTTGATGCGAAATTTTCTTTGATTGGTATTGAAGGTAAGCTGAGAATATTGTTTGTAATTGCACACTTCTTTACATAATATGTACACATTTTTAAGCCTATTTTATGTGTAAATTTTTCAGTTTCCCACGTGTTGCTATAATTTTATTGTCATATGATCTTTAAGTTGAATATTTTATGTAGTTATCTTCTATACTTTTATGTGAATTGTGACTCGACGCGTCTATTAACTGCATCGGTGTTAAGTGAATATTTTACAATAGGCTATGTTTAGTTGCGGATTTAGCGAAAATAATAGCATGCAAATTATAAAAGAATATTCGAATTTTTGCTAGTGTATGTAAATAGGAGCTTTGACTCACCTACTAGTCATTGGTAATTCATATAATGCTAGTGCCATTGTATAACTTGTTAATCATTGTGTAAGATGGAAGATTGGCTTACAAGTTAAACAAGTCGGTATACGTAGTGGTATAATATACATACATGACATGAATAAAATTCGTGTTAGAAAAACACTATAACTATAATGGAAATAATGATGGATATGCCTACAATTTAGTTATTAGTGAACATATTTAAGGTGCAACTCTTAATTCCTGGTGGCACTTTTATCTTCCCAGAGTGCGAAACGTCCAACAATATTGACGACATGCCAATTAAGACTACACTCACAGCTGCAATGTTCGCTTAAAATTCAAGTAGCAATTAGAAGGCATAGGCATCACGTCGTTCAGCTTTAGAAGAAGGAGAGTGGTTATTAGAAACATATCATTTAAGTCACATTACTCGTTCATGAGTCTATAAATACATCTCAGTATAATACTAATAAAGTCTTAGTTATAATAATTTTTGACAGCGGTGGATGTGAATAGCATGGTATATAGAACAAATGTGTTTCTAGCTTAAATCTACGTATTATTACGTATTAGCTAATTATAACTATTAGATTGGCAGTAGTGTATATGTTCCAAACTTACTACTATTGTAAGTAAATATGTGCCACTAATTACTATGTCAAACTTATTAGATATTATGCTTTGTACATTCAACTTTTTTCTTAATTTTAACGGTAGTATTTATCGGTTTAGATCTTTATTAATTACTCTGTAGTTGAACTTACGTTAAAAATAACTCAAGCATCGTCAGCAGCACAAATTTGAACAATGATTTTATCATTTCTTTAAATTACATCGATCTTTGATAATTTAATCTTTAGTTGGCGATTTACATACATATGTAGTGGAAGTTTACCTAAAATGGGATACTTGAGGTTTGGACCCGGTTTAAAAAATAAGTACAAATACAAAATACCGGACACACCCTCAGGATGAATATACCTAACATAACTTTATTCAAAAAATAAACATAACATATGCAAGTATTATACATAAAAACAAAAAAAAATTATTTCTTGCGCGAGTCAAATTTCCCATTTTAGGAACATACATATGTATCTAAAACGGGATCAGTAGTGTTTCTAAAATGGGATTGTATTTCCGAAGCACATAGCACATATGAAATAACTGGCCTCCTTGTCTTACACTCCTCATAAGCTTCGTACCCATCTTTTTCCACTAGGTTTCCTGCTTTGGAAAATCTACTTCACAATAAAAGCGCACAGGATGGGATACATCTCGTTATAGAAGCACATGTCCTATCCCATTTTATCAATACATTAATATGTAAACAAACAGTGCCTCACGTTTTCCATATAAGAATATAATTTTATAGATTATGTGGTCGTTTATGTACTAGCAACTGGTAAAAAACTTATCGCCGTCATCCTATTGGCCATAAAGACAAAAAGCTTAGATCTAAGTTTCTACAAGAAATATGTTAAAAACTTAAAAGCTCACTTAACGGCGTTACACCAATTACGATTTTGGTCAAGCTGCTGGAGATTACTCATACACTGGTAGGAAGTATTAGGTCAATTACTCAACAGATGCTACTGTAGGTACTGCAAAAATAATTAGGGTATCCCGTTATACCACAGTATCCCATTTTATGTAAAGTTCTCCTACATAGGCAGAAACTGATTTCAATAGCGGGTTACCTTAATAGTACAACTTATCAAAAATAATGAGGATTAGTATTACTAGTTTCGGTGTTTTGTGCGTTTGTAGAAAAATTACTGTTTGACTTGTAGTCTATAGACTACAACAATATTTTTTGTTCGTATAAACAGAGGTTTTATAATAACAGAAGGAATGCAGATTTTTATACTGTATTTTGCAATACTTATGTGTAACTTATTTATTAGTTAGTGTTATATTATGTAGTAATCAACTTCCTAGTTTATTGTTAGATAAATAATAGAACAATTATGTGAACTTTTTCTAGCGAGTACAGAAAGTACATCCTGTGAAATATCCAGCTAATTAATGATGATATACTGTATTCACACATTATAAAAAAAGAATATAACGCCTTTCTATTTTTATAGATTACCGCTTAATGAAGCAGATACAAATTTTAAAAGAATTATCTTGATGCTGCTGATGAAGTCTACTATATGCTCCTGCTTGGATTTTTTAACTATATGGTATATTTATAATTATTGTATTAAAATATTGTAATCTGTCTGTGTTTGGAATTCCTAGTCTTTTAGAACAGAGCGTTTAAATAATGTTTCCTTTGTTAAAAACCATCGCTCTTCATTGGTTTTTGCTGTTCATTAAATGTCTGTGGCTGTACCTTTTTAGTTATATACATAGCTCTAAATTTTATATCGATATTAACTATTACGTCTTATTAAATAAAAACAGAGAATCATTTTTTGTCTGATAAAACTTGATACGATTGATATGACAGATATTTATTTATCTTTTCTTTGTGAAAATAAAGGGAATAGTACCTACGTAATGAACTGCTTTGAAATTGACTTGCAATTAACAAATTTTATGTGTAAAATATATACAGTAGGATCTCGCTCATCCGGCCTTATATGGGGATTACTAGTGCTGGATTACCAAAATCACCGGATTAGTGGACGTATATGGTAAGCGAAGCAAAATTGACCGTACGAAGAAAACCTGTTTCAATATACATTATGTATTGCAAACTCAAATATAAATACAAGTATGTCTGTACATAGGTACATAATTTGGGTAAATGTAAAATAGCGAAATGTCAAAAAACTCATATAATGTATGTAGTACATATTGTTACGAATGGCGCCATCTAGCGACAAAGCCGTTTAAAATGGATTATGCAGTGCACTGAAATTATGATATATGGATGGTTCGCGTGTTTTTCTGGAGACATTCTAGAGAGGGCGTTCTAGAACAGTCTAGTTTAGTGTAGAGAATTCTAGAAGCTATATTTTATGTATATAAGGGTGACAATCTCGTATGCGGGACAGTCTTGCACTAGCGCGTAAATAGAACGGACTCTGTGAATATAAATACGAAACGTGCATATAAATTTGTGTTAAAATAAATAGTTTAAGTTAGTGTTCTTCGTTACCAAGTAATTATTAAGTGTTAAATTAGTTTAAATAAATACTTCTGTGAAAATATTATCGCCTGAAGATTATTTAAAAACCCTAAAACGTAACAATTGGTGTCAGGTGTGGGGTTTGGCGATAATTTTTCGTAATAAAATAAATGAAGATGGCAATGAAACTAAAATACCTGAAAGTGGTAGATCTCAAGAGGGAACTTGAGGAAAGAGATGAAGATACTAATGGAAAGAAAAAAGATCTTTTCGAACGGCTTCGAAAAGCGATGGAAGCGAACGGTGAGGATCCAGAAAACCACGTTTTTGGATTGGATGGTGGTACTACCGAACTAAAAGGAATACTAGGAAGCCTAGAACAGAAGTTAGAAGAAAATTCTACAAGCCTAGAAAAGAAGTTAGAAGAAAATTCTAGAACAATGAAAGAAAATTCTAAAAGCCTAGAAAAGAGGTTGGAAGAAAATTGTAGAACAATCGAAGAAAATTCTAGAAGTCTAGAAAAGAAATTAGAAGAAAATTCTAGAAGTCTGCAGACGTTAAAAGAAAATTCTAGATGCCTAGAAAAGAGGCTAGAAGAAAATTCTGCAAACCTAGAACAGAGGTTAGAAGAAACTTCTCGAACAATGGAGGAAAAACTGTCGGAAAACTCGTTGACAATTTCTAGAAGCTTAGAGCACAGGGTTGAAGAAAGTTCTAGAATCTTAGAAGAGAAGTTATCAGAGACAATGGAAAATTCCAGAAAAGAGCTGGAAGAGCGTATCCAGCGTATGGAAATAAAATTACGGCAAGAGAATTTGGTGGACATTGGCAACTTGTCCCAGCCGCAAGCACAAGAAGAAATTAAACAAGAAGTAATCCAAGCGACCCCAGTAGTTCATGGACAAAGTAAATTACCAACTTTCGACGGAAAAACACCGCTAGTAGAACATATGACGCTTTTTGAAACAGCTGCCATGATAAATTCCTGGAATGAAACCACCAAAGCAGGTAACTTATCACTGACGCTACGTGGTGATGCTTTGGGGGTACTTCAAGCGATACCTCTAGTGGAGCGACAGAACTACGGAGAACTTGTGAAACAGTTAGAAATGCGTTTCGGCCGCAACCACATGGAACAAGTATACCGATCACAATTGAAAAATCGCTTACAAAAGTCCACCGAAAGTTTACAGGAATATCAAGCAGAGGTATTCCGCTTAACCAGATGTGCGTATCCCACAGTTCCTGACGAAGTCAGAGAAAGTTTGGCCATCGACAAATTCCTCGATGGGCTCCGAGATATCGAAACACAGCAAGCGGTAAAGTTGGCACGCCCAAGAACATTGAAGGAAGCTTTGTCGCAAGCCCTCGAGTTCGAAGCGGTCAAGCAATCCATACGAAGCCAGGCCAGAGTACGAACAGTAGAGAACTGCGCGGAGGGGAAACAGACAGATCCCGTTGAGGAGTTTGTCGGAAAAGTGCTTGAAGCGATGAAATCAAGAAATAGTTGCCGGAATTGTGGAAAAGTTGGACATTTGAGGAACAATTGTCCCCAGTTACGAAAGGCAGGCTGGAAACTGAAAAGGATTGATGCGAAGGGGCAGTCGTTCACCCATGTTGCTGACGGCACTGAAGCGTCAGTAATTGTCGCAACCTTGAAAAGCCACACCAATAGTCTTTTCGTGACTGGCTTTGTAAACGCCCAGCCTCGAGATATGTTGCTAGATACTGGTGCAACAATGACAATCGTTCGCCCAGAGATTCTTGAGGCAAGGAAGACAGTTTTGCCAACCAGATGTGCATTGCTTACGGCTACAGGGGAGGCAGTCAACGTACTCGGGGAGACGATTGCCGACTTTCGCATGGGTGATACGAGCTTCAGTTATCGCGTACTGGTGGCGAACATTGAACAGGACGTAATTCTTGGAATGGACATAATGGCGGAGTTTGGTTTCAAATTGGACCTTCACGGAGGAATACTTAGAGTGAATGGTGAGGACATTGTTCTAAATCGCTCCAGAGATATGGTCACTCGTGTGATTCTGGCCAGTGACATAATGATTGAGGGGCGTAGGCAGGTGATTGCTTCGGCCACTCTAAATGAGAGGGTACCAGAAAACCAAATTGTGATGTTAGAACCAGACCCGAACAATAGTCTACCTCAAGGGATTCTGTTTACCAAAACGATAATCCGGACCAAAGAGGATGTTCCTGACCGATTGATGAATCTTAATGACTACCCAGTGAAGATTAAGAAAGGAGCCACATTGGGAAGTTGTTCATGTATATCATCGATTGTCCAAAGAGCATGTACCCTCACGACGACATCCAGTCAATCCCCCAAGCTTTTGAACAACATAATCAGTATGACCTGTGAGAGTCTGACGGCTGATCAACATCACGCAGCGAGAGCTTTGATTGGTCGCTATCAAGATGTTTTTGAAACTGAAGACGGTTCCAAGGGAAGAACTAACCTGGTACGACATCGAATAGACACCGGAGATGCGAGGCCGATTCGTCAAGCAGCTAGAAGGTTGCCACTGGCTAAGCGAGACGAAGCCGAACAAATTATCCGGGATATGGAACGGGATGGCGTGATAGAACCATCGAAGAGTCCGTGGGCTTCTCCAGTGGTGTTGGTTAAAAAGAAGGATGGTACCACTAGATTTTGCGTAGATTACCGACTCCTGAATAACGTGACGAAGAAAGACAGTTATCCCCTACCTCGGATCGACGATACTTTGGATACTCTGGTTGGGTGTAAAATGTTTTCAACACTGGATCTCAAGAGTGGCTACTGGCAAGTGAGCTTGGATCCCAAAGATAAAGAGAAGACTGCGTTCACAATTGGAACCGGCCTTTGGCAGTTCAATGTTATGCCGTTTGGACTCTGTAATGCCCCTGCAACATTTGAGAGACTCATGGAGAACGTCTTGAGGGGACTGTCATGGGAAACTTGCCTGGTCTACCTTGATGACATAATTGTTCTTGGAAAATCCTTTGATGACCA
>SMLS01047378.1:0-14340 GCA_004785975.1 Popillia japonica | reverse complement strand
AGAACCTTACCTTTCCTCGATATATTAGTGAAACACGATTATAATTGCCATAAGATACAATCCTCGCTGTTAAAAACGTTTAGGTACCTACTACCGTGTATATCTCATCATTCATGACAGAAAAAATGTCATAAACTCGTTGCTAAGAAGAGCAGAAGCGGTCTGTACTAGGAATAGAGACTATCTGAGGTACAACACGTACACAACGCACTAAAAAAATGATCAGACAACCAAAAATGTACTAATAATAATAATAATAATAATTCATGCCTTAGCATCCCCCAACAGCTTGCGCCAATTACAGGGGGCATCGGCTGGCCATGAGTTATTATTACACCTGCGGCTGTAGACCGACTTAAGATGTTATCTTTCCGCATTTGCCGTGGAATTTGGGAAACTACAGAAAACCAAATTCAGAAAGAACGCACCGGATTCGAACCCGATACCCCCAGACTGTGAAGCGAGCGCGCTAGGCACTGCGCTACACAGCCGGTTTTAAAAAGGCGAAAAGAGAAAAAACGAGAATGTAGGTTAACCAAAAACACATCTGTCTTACCTTGCTGGAATAAGTGATAGATTAAAGACAAGGAAGAAAGATAGAGCAGTTACTTCGGGGAAATAAAGATTAGCTGGGTAATGTAGACTCCAAAGGCACGTATGTACATACGAACTTGTACGAAATTGCAGCTAAAGATACATCCGTACCTTAATACATAGCAAAAAAGACGTGTAAATAACAGTTTCAATGAAGAACCTGTATGTATTATTAAATATTCAAAGTGTCTAAAGAAACGATTTAGACTTTTTTTAGCTAGGTACTCAATTTCCGTTTACAAAATTTCTACTATACACCTACCGTTTCTGTTTTCCATTAAATACAAAGGCGATAAATTGAAAAGATATTTTCAACTTGTAGTGCGTAATGGGCAAATAGAAAGGGCTCTATACATATAGGTCATAGGTACATACATACATAGGGTGTATACATATGCATATCAAACCGCCGATGCGACCAAATGGTTTCAAGGACGAACAAAATATACCGAAAAAATTAAATTTTTATTGTAACGTAATTATTTTCTTTCCTGGTATATTATATATACATATACAAAAGACACAAGTTTTGTGGTACAATCTTTATGTACACTTGTAAATGATGATGTTAATTCCTAAGGAAACGCACTATTGCCCAGTAATTGCATATTATATTATATAATGACATGCTACTATTATAGTTATTTACTTATTTATCCAAGGACGTCTTAAAAGTAATCACAAATAAACAAAGAAGTATATGTAAATATTATACTTGCATTTTACATCGCAAATACCAAGGATTTTAAACTAGCCATTGATAATTGCTCACGTAATTATTGCCATTAAATAATTATTTTTACAGTAAACAGTATAATGTTTTTCTCCGATAGAGTCTACAACCATGTTGTAATTACAAAATGCTGCGTTAGACCTTCATGAGGAATGCTACGAGTTGCACACTAATTTTTGAGTGATGTTGGTGTTTTAGACGTAGGATGCCATTTCCATTCATCATCTCGAAACGACAAAAATATTAAAAATATCCTTTAAAAAACCAACGAGGATTTCACGATTGACGAAAGTTCAGAGCAGTCAGCAGTGAGCTAGAGCATGGGCCAACGGATTTTGATTAAATATTTCTATATCAGATATGTTTCCACTAAGTTCATTTCTCACAAATTCCCACAGGATCAAAAATACGTTTTTGAAGTTTGGGTTAGTATTTGAAACGTCAAATTGGAACCCGGCCAAACTTTTTAACCGTGACCATTATAAGAATTGTTCAGAGAGTATTAGAGAGTTGGTGTTATGAGTATGACTCCGAAATCAGGCGAGCGTTTACCCACTGGAAAGACCCTAAGGCCTCTCGACTAAAAACGTAAGATCAGTGAAATCGCATGGAGTGAGTTTTGAGAAGTTTGGATCAGGATGTATTGAGGAAACACCCGAAACTTTCGCGATCAAGTAACTGGTTCTGTCAAAATGAAAATTCTCTAGTACGCACGGTCCTGTCTGTGAAGTGCTATTTGTGCTCTCAGAGGTATGCTATTGATTCAGACCCTCCACATTCATCAAATCTAGCCTTGTGCGACTCTGCTCTACTTTCGAAAAAGAAAAAGAAATGTGTTTTGATGATATGTAGAGTTGTTTCAAAAAGGGAAAAAGTACTGTACAAGTAAATCGATTCTCGCGCACAGTACTTTGAAGGTTACTGAATTTGATACAAAACTTAATAATTAATTTTTTAGAACTCCACCGGCTTATGAGGTCGAGTCGTTACTATTCGAGATTGAACATTTTAGGTCCATATTCACAACTCTTACTACACATTAACCAGAAGACAAATTAATAAGTAATGGGGCATTAAAATGACGTTTCGAATTCCCATAAAGTGCACTTTTCACAAACAACAAAAATCGTTACAATGCGATAAGAGGTTATAATAAATAATAAAGCGTTAAATATCTGTTGCAAAATTTACTAAAATCATATTTTATTAAAAGAAATGATATAAAACGGATTATTGTGTAATAGTTTGTTATATATGCATGTATAGTGCTTTTCAAATTGCAAGAAACTAACTTTTAAATCCTTAATGCTTTTATTGCCCCTCAGGTAGTAATACTCTTGAGAAGAGTACTGTTTACCTGCTTAATTACACTATATGAATCGCCGGACCGTATTAAGTATGAATTACGGCCTCATTTATTTTTATCTGATTATCTTTTACGCAAATGATATATTGGCAATAATACTTCAACTAATATTCTGTCATCTAATTGTAATTATTGTTAATGGTACTCGGGGGTAGGTATATATACATGTAATATTTAGTTTACTTATCATTTGTTGTTAACATTTATTGCTGTATACTTATTTGAATTTTCACGAACATGTGGCGACCTTTTGCTGAGTGTGTTAGTGATCGTGATGTGCATAGTGATGATGAAAGTGGAGCACGGAAGAGAAAATATTTATCACAAGATGCAAAGCAGATACTTCTCAATATCTATAATACTCTGATGGAAGAAAATAACGAAGGACAAACCAAGAACATTCAACGAACGTTGCAATTAACCAAAGTGCCTATTGGAACAATATACAAGACAATTAAAAATAACGCAGAGCCTCGAAAGCAAAGAAGTGACATAGGAGCACCGAGAAAAATTAAAGAGTATGAAATTGATATTATTAGGCAACAAGTATATTGCATGTATAGAGAAAATGTTGTACCTACAATTGAGTCCTTACATAAAAAAGTTAATGATGAAACTATTGATATCCAATGTTCAAAAACAACCTTGTGGCGGACGTTAAAAAAAGCGGGTTTTAAATTTTGTACTATAGATAAACGCGCCACAATTATGGAAAGTTCGAGGTTGCAGAAAATGCGGTACGAATACTTGATGGCAATAAAAAAATATAGACAGGAAGGGCGATTTATATGTTATTTAGACGAAACGTGGTATGATACCCACGACACTATTCGCAAAGGTTGGGTAGACAATTCAGTCACGTGTCAGTTGGACGCGCCGGTTTCGAGAGGGAAGAGAATAATTATTCTCCACGCTGGGTCAGAGAAAGGGTGGATCGCGCAGCCGCTATTATCTGCAAAAAATGTAAAATGCTCTAGCTTGGATTACCATGAGGACATGCCTTCATCCTTATTTGAAGAATGGTTTTGTATTACTTTACTGCCAAATTTACCAGAAAGTAGTGTGATAGTAATGGACAACGCCCCGTATCATTCACGACAGCAAAATAAAGTTCCTACAAAATGTAATAATAAGAAAGATATTAAAGAATTTTTAGAAGCAAATAATTTATATTATGAGGAGCATTATACAAAAAACCAATTATTAGAAGTGATGAATACAAAAGAATATTTGAAGGATTATTATGTGGATAATAGAGCCAAAGAAGCAGGACATACAATTTTACGTTTACCGCCGTACCATTGCATTTTCAACCCAATTGAATTGATATGGGCCCAACTTAAAAATACCATAAGGCGAACAAATCAAACGCCTAAATTTAGTGAAAGCACTGTAACACACATAAAAAATGCGATGGAACATATAACTGCTGATAATTGGAGAAATGCCGTTAAACACGCAATATCAAAAGAAAACGAATACATGGATATGTATAATATAGTACCACCTTTAATTATAAACCTGCAATACAATTCAGAGTCAGACTCAGATATCGATTTCCAAGACGACTCAATCACATCAGATGATGATTTGTGAAATACGGTGTATATTAAGTATTATATTGTATAATACTGCCACGGTCTACTTTTATATAAACATGACTTACAATTTTATTGTGCATTACCAACTAATTGTTAAGCTTCATATATCTCACTTATTATTTTTTGTAAATAAACCTAATGTATATTATTTATTATATATATTTACAATTGAAATAGCGTTTTACTATTACCTTATAGTGCCGTAATTTTTACTCAATCCGGCCCCTGCATTCATATGCTGCAAGCAGGCAACCCGTACCCTTTCAGTGAGTATTACTACCGGAGGTGCAATAAAAGTATTAAGGATTTAAAAGTTAGTTTCTTGCAATTTGAAAAGCACTATACCTATGTATACATATATTTTGTTAATACCGGTATTAATCTACAATCTTAAATTATATTCTTGTGTGTAGTGCCCACACTGTAAGTGAATAAATTCTTCCGTCGACAATTTTGTAGGTATGATCTTGTAATAGTCAAGAGAAATCTATTTTTTCAATATCCTCAGACTTCTCTATACCATGAAAGTTAAACTTTTATACTTATACTTAATCTATTGAAAGATTTAATCTCTTTTCTTACATGTCTAAGTGGTGTCGGATCCGCATCCGTGTTGGATCCACATATTTTTTACATAGTTACCTACTATGTTAGTTGTACTAATTGTAAGTTAACTTTAATAGTCTCGCATCCGACAAAATTTTCAATGATTGAGTATACATATATCAGAAAGTCTAGGTTAACTATATCTAACTTGGAAGATCTTGGTGTATTATTTACTCAAGAAAAAAGCCGAACGGAAACAAAATATCAGAAAGAAAAAGTTGGAAATGTTAATCCCGTATAGGAGAACAGAGAGACTAAGAAAGGCAATATTTATAGTTAACCAATGATGAGAAATGAAATTTTATGAATATTTTCGAATCCATATTTGTTCCATTTGTTGTCAAGTAAAGTAAACCGTCGCATATCAATACTTCTACGGAACACTGCAAAGAGGAGACATAAAATGTCCCAATCGACAACCCATATAAACCCTTTCTTTCGAGAACTATAACATACTTGTTTACAAATAAATTTTCATAATACCATATCTTAGTATTGTACTGTACCTACTACATAGTAATTATAAACAGTGTTGCACACTAGGTCATGAAACTTAGTCTTGAGAGCTCTTAGTTGTTCATTATCACTCTCAATCACAGTCTTCTTTCTGTGTCTTCCTTATTGGAAAAGTGCGATTTACTAACAGAGAAGCAATCGATATGTTAGCTAGGATGCGAGACTATACAATACATTTTTACGCAAAGGACTCACTGCGATCCCATTAGTCTTACAATGTATTCCATTGTTATGTAACACGTGTGCGTACAAATGGTGTGGTACAATGGGAACAGAACTGGAGGTAATTCTCAGAAACAACAGTATGATCTATATATTTGCGTTAAGAAGTATGAGCAAATGATTTTCAGAATCATCTTAAATTTTGCAACACAAGCCGTGATTTGTAGTTCAGCATTTTGAATGGTGATGAAGCAATCTTTAAAAATATTGGTCTGGTGAATGAGCATAATGCCCACTTACTCCACATTGAGTGCACAAAGTAGACTTCCACTAAGAGTGGTTTTTAGCACATAGGACTTGCCTACTTTAGAGAGTCATACGAACAAATCTTTTTGAGGAAACGGGAAATGATGGAACGTATTCATACTTCCTTGTCAATACTTCGTATCAGTTGTTTGCTATTGTTCCTCGTGCTATGTTGTTATACGATATTGATTTCCTCATTGGTACAAATTGGTTTACATCGTAGTCTGCTTCTAATTGAAGTAGTTCACGTATAAATTCCAGTCGGTTGTTTTGGGATTTTATTGTCCTCGATGAGACCTACTATGTAAGCAGGTGTGTTTATCAACCGTACACACCGTATATACTGTACGATATGGTTTTCATTTGTGGTGAAACAGGTGGAAACGTTCGTCAAACATGTCTTAGGTATAGGCAGCGTTCTTCAAATCGTCGAGCCCCACCTCACACTTGCATAACTGATGTCGTGTTTAGATTACGGGAAACCGATAGATTGTTGCCATCTTCCGAAAGTCGTGGACGTGAAAAAGCCCGCTGGATTTTGGGTACTGAAGAAGACCTCCTTGTTATAGGTTTGTATTCATCAGGACAAACGAACGGTTGCTTAACTTTAAAAATAGCTTTATTTCACCTTTACTTATTGAGGGAAACCAAGGTGTAACTACACGAGAGGCAGCAAGACAGTTCGGGATGTCTAGAGTAATTCCATATATTGGATATATTTAAAATAAAAGTCCATTATTAGTTTGTCTCCGATAACATTTTTGTATGCAATCATATTATTGAATCCTTGGCGTTCAAAGCTATTTAAAAAAGCTGGCACATCATCGTTATCTCGTAGTTTTTATAACATCGACAGTTGTTTTTGCGATGCCTTGCATTAGTTCGATCGAGGTAAACATTGTGCATTCATAGGCGGATAGCACTGTTTATAGCAAAATTTGGGGAAATTTTAATTTTGGCATTCGCGTCGTAATTGAACTAACATGTTTTGGATTTATATTCTACATAGTTGTATCTTACCATTTTTAATACTTTTTACTTTTATTTCACTTATGTGTAATAATTAACCTCCTTCTTTTGCCAGAAGGGTTTTTGAGGTTTATTGATAAACCTTCCACAAATGCCTGTCGGTATGAGCGGACATGTCTGCTCATACCTTATTTATAGTACCTATGCCCAGCGTTTAACCAAGTTTTATTCAAGTAACAAATTAGTGTTCCATTCTCCTTCTCCATTTCATATTCCTTTAAAATTTTGTATACACTACGTTTTGTAATACATACCTATAAAAGTAACATTAAAAGTTAATCTTGTCTGCTTTGCTGCCATTTCAACATTTTTTACTTTCAAACTGCTGGCCCGCTCTTGACAGGTTTTAAATATATTCAAAATCCCTGTTTTGGCTTCCACCGAAAATGGTTTGCAATTCTCTTCTTATAGGAGCTGAATTTTCTATATTCATAAATGGAAAGTACTACGCAAAGAAAAATACGCGATTTCTGTATAGGTATCAAATATAACCTTCAAAACAAAAGGTTTTTGAACACCTTTTAACACTATTTTGTGAATTTAAATACCTATGTGTTTATTAAATTGAGGTTTGAAAAAGCTTTTAGGATAACTGATTCATAAAATATTAGAAATAAAATAATACTAAAGATAATAAAATACAATATCGAGAATCTTGATACTAAGCAAAGCAGGGCGACAGAAGGTAAATAACTCACTTTAATAAATTCTGCTACTCTAAGCGGACTCGCTGATTAACTAATGGTATACGTTATTTGCGGTATGCTACTGCACCTAATCGCCGTTTCAGAAGATATTTTATTCTAAATACTTGGAATTGCATTAGCATCTTTGTTTTGCTTTGCGTTTATGACGTTAATTGCTGCTTATTCGTTTTTGATGAACTCCGAGGACATTCAAGAGACTTATGATGATGTTAATTATCAATACTACAAAAGAATGAACGCAGGTGAAGTCCGGGTTCACACTTTTAACGCGCTGTTAGTAGGCTGAAATATAAAATGATGTTCGGCAAAGAATATAATCTATTCTTTGTTCTAGGGTTGTGAGGTTATGGTTGGAGGTTATATTTGAGTTTGTGTATTTATAACAATTATAATTTTAGATGTAACAATGTAAAATCCTTACACATAAATGGTTTTTTTTGTTGCTGTGTTTGTGGTTTAAAAATTCATATAGCATCAACGCTGATTACTCTGAAACGTTTATCAAATTGTTTACAGTATGTATCTTCACAGTTACATATACTCGAAGTTACTTAACTCTATATCTGCTTCAAACGATGTATATTTCATGAACGCAACCTTGGAAGCTTAAGAAATTGTTCTAGATAATTATATAGTTGCTTCATCATACATCCACTTAATTGCTTTTCTTTTATCATGAAACCGCTACATGAATATAAAAGTATATAGCGCCAAACTTGTTCAACGGGTTTACGCGATTCTAAGTTTCGTCTTTTGAAGTTATTACGTTGTTCTCGAACGTGTTTTTCCTTTCAATATATTTGTATTAGCTATGTATTTGCCTATTCAGCGGTATGCCCGTTTGTTTTCTACAGGAATTATAAAGTTATAATATATAACTTAAAATCGCATAGTCTGTTCACTAAATGTTATACTGAGTAAAAAAATTATTTGTCAAATTAACTAATAATGGAAGTTACAATTCCATTTAAATTATTTTTAACTGTAATTAAAATTTGTATTCACTTTACAAATCGTTGTCGTATATACAGGGAGTATTTGAAATAAAAGTAAAAAATATTAAGAATGGTAAGATACAATTATGTTGCCATCAGAATAAATATGTCACCATGGATAGGTTTCCGATAAATTCTTGAGAAAGTCCCAATTCAACATGTTCGTGTTCATGATAAATACAAAACGCTATAAAAATATAGTTCTTTGTTAATTAATTAAACTATTAATTTCAAAGTAATTCATCCTGGCGTTTGAAAATAATTTTAATTTTCAGTTACACTGAAATTGTATTACATAACTTTCTTATTGCAAATCAAATTACTCAATTTGTTGTACGGATTTGTAATGCCGAGATAATTATTAGACTACATACTTTGTTTCATAAACCTTGCTTTTAAAATTAGTACGTTTTGGTATATTTCATTTTTTGTAAGAATCTTCTTTTTAGAAATAGATAAACTTTTTATGGCAATAAAATGCAACTAATGTTTTTAACAGCATTATAAATTAAAATTAAAAGCAATATATAGGTATGTATATTATAGCCATAGCAAGAATAACAGAAAAGCACATGCGCTTTTTTAAGATTTTTATGATACATATTGGGTAATTTGGATACATTTTCTGTTTATATCAGTCAGGCTCGGTTGTTTCTCTGCTCAATAGTTTTGAGTAGGTAATACCCATAGTGTACGCGTAAATAGAAATTCTCTTCTTTTTTTCTTTCTCCTTTGAAAATAGTTTCTGCATCAATATTTCCAATGATGGTAAGTAGAATTTTGTAGTTGATTTTATATTTTGCACAATTCATACTACGGGTGAAATAAAAGGAGAAGTAAAAGTTAAAAAACCAAACATGAAAAATGTATTCAAGTAATAGAAATAGTAAAACATATGGCAGATATAAAGAACAAAGGATAAAAGTAAAAAAAAATAGTATAAGCTGCAAAACAAAAATCATAGCAAAAGTTTGGAGAAGCGATAGAATAAGAGCACTAATATAATAAAATACCTGTGCATAAAAAAGGAGACAACATGGAGTGTAAAAATTATCGAGGAATTGCCGTACTGATTGTGAGTAGCATGTTAAAGATATATGAAAGAATTTTTGAAAAACGTTGAGAATAACAAGTGAAGGACAACTTGAAGAAACACAGTGTGGTTTCAGGAAAGGTAGAGGGGTGCAAGATAATATATTCATGTACAAACAGGTGCTGAAGAAAAACAGAAGTAATAATAATATATTTGTGGTTTTTATAGATTTAGAGAACGCTTTCGACCGTATACCACGCAATCTGATTTAGGAAAGCCTTGATAATAGAGGAGTAGATAGTAAATTAAGAAATGCAATTGCCAGCATATACAAGAAAACCAGAAATTATGCGAGAGAGCGATAAAATTACACTATGCAATTGGTAATGCTTTTATAAAATAGAAGAAAATTTCAAAGAAAATAAAAACAATGGGTTCAGCACAATATTGAAACCGATAATGAGGCAAAGGGCTGTAAAAACTGGGTCCTAAATAGACAAGTGAAGTGCAAAATACACGCAATAGAGATAACATATCTGAGAGCAGTTAAAGTGGTCACTGGAAGATATAGATTAAAAGAAGGAAATAGGAGAACAATTAGGAGTAGAACCGATTTTACCAAGTATAGAGGAAATATTTGAACTCCAATCATAGTTGCTAAACAAAAATATAGGTCCTGGTACATCTTATCAAAAACTGTAGATTAACTATTATCTCATAAATTCTCATAAATATATAATTTCTTACCATGTTAATCGGTACTAATTGGAGAGTATAGTTGGTACGGTTGCATGTCCTTTTTTAGAACAGTTGTATGTATGAAACAAGTAGTATTAAAAACCTACGTATTCAGTTTAGTTAATAATAAAATGTTATAATAAATATGTTAAAAAAAAAACAATGTTCACGACTTTCCAATAAGAACGTTATAGTTTGCATTATACTACAGGCGTATACATATACAAAAAAATGTGTGATAATTTGGTAAGTACCAAACTAAACACTTTCACTTACGATTCGTCATCTATCTCTAAGATTGACAGGTAGCGAAATTATATCGATTCCTAAATTATTTCGCGTAATATTTAAGAGAAAGTGAATGTATGAATTCTTTAAATTATATTTATTTGGTATTGTTTAAATGAATTTAAAAGTTCTCGATTTCTCTGGACAATCACCTCGTATTAACTACCTACCTACATATATATACCACAAATTTTGATGCGAAAATAAACAGAGAAGAGAAAGGAAACAGTACATACATCTCATCTATATGCACATTTTCTTTCTCACAATTCAAATAATTCGCACAAATAGATTTCTAAAATTTGTACGTTCCATCGCAGATTGTTTTCACTTGTGTTAACTGCCAATCCCGGTTCACATGACGTGATGAATTTGAACTCCTACTGTTACTCGTCCACCATAATAGGCAATGACTTGTGTGTGCAATCTGACGTGATTGTATTTAAAAATGTGATAAAAAAAAGACCTATCAACAAGTTAAATGATTGTATGGATTTACTATATAAACTACAAAGTTACTACTATTAAAATCAAGGGCAATATATTTCCAAGCAATTACCTGATTTTAGTTATAAATTTCATGATATTTCGATCAAACAATCAAAACTTTTTAATATCATGTTAAGAGAGTGTAGTATAATAATAATAATTAATAATTTAATAATAATAATTTAATAATTTTAAAATGTTAAATTAAGTTTTATGTAATCGACCATGTTAAGTTACATGTTCGTATCGAGTTTGCTACTTATATTATCTCCGCTGTAAGTATTCAATTTGAAAGAATTTTGAACCTTATTGTTATTCTAAAACCAAAAAAACCTCTTTTTAAATTTATAGTTTATACTCCTGATGAAGTTCTGAATAAAGAGCGAAATATTGAGTTTATGAAAAAAGGAGACTCCTTTTTCTTTTAAACCACCACAGACCGATCGCCCGTTTAAACTCCCTGGTTTCCTGACGTTCTACGGTCGTAGTACTTCTGTTCAACAATAATAATAATAATAATAATAGGTGTTGAGGGGAAGTACTCGACCGTACTACGTAGGCAATAGTGCTCAAATACTCAGGTATGCGGTCAGACCGCAGTGCCAATAATAATAATAATAATGGGTATATCGACAGAGAATACTGCAAGATCCAATAGCAGATATCAAAGGCCGAATGTGTGGACAAAAAAATGAAACGCTAGACCACCTCCTATCTAGCTGCTCTATAATGGCGCCCAACAGTATTTAGAGAAGCATAATCGGGTAGCCAGAACTGTCCACCAAGAACTGAGAACGAGTTTCCAACATCTTAAGGAAATGGTACCCTATTACGAATACGATCCACCCCTGGTCTGCGAGGATGATAACTCGCGCATCTATTGGAATAGGAAAATCATAACTGACAAGACTATTCCTAACAACATCCCCGACATAGTACTGACGCTGAAAAAAGACAAAACGACATATATAATCGACGTCGCCATCCCGCTAGCCGCTAACGTGAATAAGACCATCACGGAAAAAATAAATAAATATCTACCTCTGGCGGATGAGATAAAACAGATGTGGAGCATGGACAAGGTCACAGTTGTTCCCATAGTCATCGGGGTCACGGGGGAAATACCGAAAAAACTTATTAAGAGCATAGAAGAACTGCAGTTAGACCGAAAGCTTTTCTTACCTATGCAAAAGTCTGTGTTGCTGGACACGTGCGCCATTATACGAAGGACGTTGAATACCTAAAACACGTCCAAAATCAAGGGAGCCCAGTTTCGATTTTTTTTTATTGCATAATCTCATCAGATTAATGATAGGGCATAACATATTAGAGACCAACATTTATTTGCAAAAGTCTCGATGAATATTTTTTCCATTGATCCCATACTGAATTTATAGATAATTACATTAGCATACAACTATACCCATTTCTAGAAGAAATAGAAAAAATACATAAAGTACCAACAGATGAAAACAGTGCAATGGTAAAATTACTGGAAAAGTTCATTGAAATTACACAAAAATCTGAAGAAAAAGTTTAGGAAAAATAGCCAACGATTTTATTATTGAAACATTTAGTAACAAGATTACAAACGCTAACACGTGAATGGATGAGTTGGAGAAAGAATGTAACAGGTTTGACGTTAATGAGGGCAGGAATAAAATTGAAACGTTAAAATTCCTTTTCGACAAACAGTACCCTAGAAATGTATCGTTAAATTATAAATTTTTATCTTCATTAAAGTACACATGTTTCATTTCATCAGACAAAGTACTTCATATTTTTCTTGATTGGTGCCTTCGAATCGACAAGAATTCTCTCTGAAATAAACAAAGAAACTATATTCAATGTCCATTCTTCGTAATTTATAGTATTTAACTTTGAAATAATAAGTATTAATTTCTTTAGTACTTTAATGACTGTCACGTGTATTTTGTCTACTGCTTACGGTATCGTAAATTATAATTATTGTAATATGAGCTAAGGAAGTCAGCTTCCTTACATGTATTTTCTGAAAATTGTTCAAAAATATAATTTCTATTATAAGTTGGTCACAGGTATCTACGGGCATCACATGTTGTACAATTTAACCATCGTACTAAATCTTACAGCCAAGTTTTAAACAGTTTGAGTGTTTTTAAAAGACGTTTTTCTCTTGTTGTAGGATGATGGTGGTATAGAATACTTCAACACAATTGTAGTTCAGCCTCATTTAAAACTCGTTACAAATCAGGGTAGAAGTTTCCACATTCGTTGCAGATATAACACGAGAAATAATACGGTGACAATCAATGATCTTGGTGGACCAAAACTTGAGTAAGTATTACTAGTAAGTAATAAAAATAAATCGACTTCATAATCACTTTGATCTTATTAAAACTAAAATTAAAGTCGATATCTAAATTAAGAACACTCTTACAGTGACCAAATCAGAACACAAATTTAATTTAAACAGAATTTGCTAGCATTTGGTATGACATCATTGTTTCTATTGCCATAAGTCTAGATATTGTATTATTTTTAAGCCTGCCAATATTGCAATAGAATTAGTCTAAATGAAATGAATCACATTTACGGCGTAAGATGGGGGCATCATTTTGTTACAATCATACATATTTGTTGTAATATATAGTGGGGTGGTGGTGAGATATGGCAAAATGTGAACCATATTAACCAGATTTTGGCATCCACTTATATACATATTTTAAATAGCATGCTACAAATCCGATTATATGTTCTACTTTGTATAATATATATACCGGGTGCGCCATTAGGGTGTCGGCGGAATTTAGCATGAAAACTACTAGAGATAGGAAAGTGAGATTTCCTGTACGTATATAGTTTTATACTACGCCTTTTTTTTAAATTATTTACAAATATACAGGGTGTTACAAATTTGCGCAGCCAGCTTCTACTTTTTTATATTAAATAGTTTGCTATATTTTTTAGTCCGGAATCGTCCTCGTAAAAAAACATAGCAACTGTACCTTTTTAAAACGGAACCTGTTTAACGCGAAACCGTACTAATAAATTTAGACCAAAAAGTATTGTGAAGCTCCATAAAACGGAATCGGGTTCCACCATAAATATCAGAGTTTACATGCTTCAAATGACCGGCAACGGTCCTTGACTTGATTTACGATTAGAAAACAGACCATTTCTGACGGTCACCTATGA
>SMLS01047375.1:0-15676 GCA_004785975.1 Popillia japonica | reverse complement strand
GTTTTAGTCGATTGATTCTTTGATAGATACATTACGATATTATGCTACGGAGAAGACGGAAATTATATTAGCGCAAGAATTGAGGGAGAGTGATGTACAAAAAAATAATTGGGACTACTTCTTGGAAAATGTAAAAAATTATTTTCGATGTGTTGTCGTACCAATATCGGAGCAAAATCCTGATTATTGTAGTCCGGATATAGTGCTATTAAAGTTGTTTAAAATATAATTTATTTTAAACCGTAAGCATTTTAATTTTTAATAAATTGAGAGCGAATGTTTTCTTTTGTGTTTATTGGTAAATTAAGTACAAAATAATACATAGTTCTTGTTAATGAGTCAATATCCCTAATTTTAAGTACCTTCTAGTGAAAAATAATATCTAAATGGTATCTAATTGTGTTTCGGACAAAAAAAAATTACATTCAGATTAGTTTAGATTATCGTACACATTATTACAGCCTACAAACACAATTCGGTAACTAAATTATGTATAAAATTTGATAAATTAAAACAATAATGTCAAATAATAAATTTGAAAATTATTCGGGTATTGCTGCTCTAACCATACTTTGATTCGTACTACCCATTCGATTCCTAGGCACCCTGATATGGATGATCCTCCTATTATCCGAAGGATGTATTAAATCTGATTTATTCCTCCATTCCTCCCGTTTAATCTCATCTCTTCGTCTTTTCCTATCAACATAACCAATCACACAACTCGCTGGTATCCATAACAAAGCTGTGACTAAAACAACAGTTCCCACAATGTTGTCACGAAGAAATAACAGGACTTTATTAATATTAATATCCTCGATGATATCCCAGAAACGTTCGACAACATCCTGAATTGTCTTTTCGCAATTACCCTATAACGGGGGATTATTAAAACTAGGAAGATATCTATCTGAATTATCATACCTTATTACAAAATCCTTGAATGCAAGGTGTGCCATCCGGAAGGACGTCCAAGGGCTCCACAGGGAAACATGTTTCGTTAATATTCGTTCTGCAACATCTCCGACAGGCATTCTCAACTGCAATAATACGAAAATTGAAATCGAGTAAATTTAAATTGAGTTCTCGACATACTGATATCACACATGCAACTTTGCAAGCCTTGCGTTTCACAGTACGGTGTGCATTTTCCATTGCGACATTTTCCCTTTTCTTGACAATCGGTGCCATCATCCATCGGTGGGCTCCTGGGACATTCGGCTTGTTTCCCAGTACATCGAGATTCTTGTTCGCATGTTGCGTATTGAGCTTCCCTGCATTTAACTCCGGCTTGCATGTATTGGCAATTTTGGCAGCATGGTGAGTTTTTATCGCTGAGATAAATTTTATTATTAATCTGTTGATAAATAAAAATAAATTATTTAATTACCTGCAAACAGCACCTTGATTTCTCCTCAATTTACAGTCTTTATCGCAGCAGGCATCGTTATCTTCGGTTCCTAAGAGGCCTGCGTCACATTCTTCATCACCCTCGACTCGTAAGTTACCGCAGAAGCTTTCCTCGGGCTCCGAAAAGCATTTCCCCGATTTCGCTTGTAGAACTTTCCTAATCGAACGTAAACTACACGGTGAGAACCGCTATAAAAATTGAGTACCATTACAAATCGAATTGAATTTTGAAAAATTAGTAAGGATTTACTTTATTGTTAACATCATATCCACTAACGCTGTAGGTGTACATAAGATATGATCCCCCTTGGCTAGCGCTAGGCGAACATTCGGGTATATCAGGGTCGTGTTCTGACCCCCAATTGTGGCCGAACTCGTGAGCCGTCACCAAATCCGCTTCACGCGTTATAACTCGCTGTCCGTAGTGATTGCGACTTGAGCTCAAACCGGAGTTTAAATATAAAGTGTATCCGTTTTTGAAGTACTCTATTAAATGAGAAATTTTCGTCAATATTACTAAATATAAATTAAAATTGCAGAATTTTTATTGTTAGCTATGAAATACCACCAGAATCAACATAAAAATATGTTTCAACACGTTATTACTATAGGATTTAAATAAATAAATAAATAAATTCGGTGTTGAAACATCATATGTACCTGGGGTACAGATGCCCCCCACCGAATTGCGACGAGGCGAACCAACATAAGCTAAACCCAAGATACCACCCTCGAACTTGAGATCCGTGAAAAGATGCGCTAAGCAGAAGTCCTTGTGGCTATATTCCCGGCTAAAAACCTACACCGACAAAGTTAAATAAGTTTTAGAAGCCTTACCAATGAGTTAGTACATTATACACAACACAGTGCATCTATATACATATTAAAATGCGTACTTTACATAATATAAAGCAATGAGTCAGATAATATGATTTAATTCGATATTATTACAAATCATATTATTTAACACATTTTTCCCCACAGTACCTCCACCGTTTAAACTAAATAATAACAAAAGGAAAATCAAAAATAACAACCCCTCGTGCAAATTCCTCCAAGGGAATTCGATCTAGGTGATGCAATATACGCCAGACCAAGAACTACAGAATTTCTCGATTTAAAAGTTTGGTGGGTGTATAAATGTGCTAAACAGAATTCCTTATTTGCTTTCTGCTGCGAAAACACCTTTAAATTGAACTAAATATTAGTACCATATCGCATAAATAAATACAACAAATACTACAAAAAAATTCGAGCATTCAAGATTTATATAATCGACTTAATAACTTACTTCTAGTAATGTTCGTACATCCCATTTATCTCTCTGCATGTTATAGTGAGCATCGCCAGGCCTAACACGAGTCGGTTCGTTATGGACAACAATTTTCTTGATTACGAATCCCATTCCTTTAAACCCATCGATTTCTTGTCTATCTTGCCAGATTGTGTCATTATATATTTTATGCACCCGATCGATTAAACTAATCTACCATAAAAATATTTCCCCACAAAATTAAATTAAAACACCCTAAACATATGCTTACCAAATAATTTATTGTAGTTTTAGTATTACTAGCACCCATTTCCGTAAAAAATCTGTAATCCGCTACTAACAATAAAGGACATCTCGTTTTCGTTGGTGTATATTCGTACTGATCTATTTGCCTCTTTTCTCTGTGATTACTCGATAACCAAGGGCTAGGTTCGCTATAACCCCCATCGTCATCATCTGCAGATTCTAATTCAAGCCCTTCTTTAACATAACCACAAGTTTTGGGACCAACTTCATTCGGGCCTAAATGTGCATGTTCCCAGCTCAATTTTATGTCCGAAGATTTATACGCTATCATGGTACGGTTGTCTAAATGAGGTAAATGCCTCCACGATGGCTAAATAAATAAATATTAAAATTTAAATATCAATTTAGAATTAGGATGTACCTCAAGGTGATATATTTCGTCAGGTAGATGAATCGAGCCTGTAAGCATCCCATCATCTATATGCATATTTACGTGGGAGTTAGTTTCACCAAATACTCTTCCGTTATAGAAATTTTCATGATCTATTAAAATTGTATCATTATATACATATATGTATATATAATTGAGTTTACCGATATGAAATGCAGTTTCTTTCCCTTCAGCATCTACAGTATAAGCTTTAAATTTCGAATGTAATACCTCCTTTTTCGGTGTTAATATCAACCTGAAATCACGTCCTAGTGCTTTGAAGTTAACCTCCTTGATTTTATTAAACGGATGACTACTTTCTTTTAATCCCTTTTTAACTACAGTATGTACTAGATCGTCTGCATGAATGGTTTCGAAATATTTTAAGTTTTTATGTATTGAACCTGGAACCAATCAAAAAAATTCAAAATTTTATCAAATATTTGTTCAATAGGAGATAACCAACCGTTTACAGTAATAAATATTGATAGTACCACGAATATCTTCATGATTTAATAATTTTATTTTTACAAATCACAGAAATTTAGAAGAATCACATCCTGACCTAAATAATTCCTAATTTATATTGTAAACAAGAATTAAAATTCACGACTTGTCAAAATCATGCTGTATTGATCAGCTGTACATATTTTATTATGTTGGCAACTTGAGAGGGCTCGATTGTATTATCGCTAAGTTCACTTTGAATTATACCCGGGATTAAACATTTAAAAGCACATTAAAATTTTGTTTAAACTAAATATAATTCGTGTATAAGTAAGGAACTAGTAATACTGTACAAACATTTTTATTTTTTAAGTTAAAATATATAAAAAAAATATTTGTTCGAATAATTTGCATATTCGACGCCCCTGCTAGGGGAAAAAATCTGTTAATATAATTATGTCTCTTTTAGCAACATTATTCACTAACAATAAAATATAATTTAAAATCAACAATTGCGTAATCCAAAATTAATTGTTAATGTAAATATTATTACAAGAAAAATGTTTTAAACATTCCGTCTAGGGACTTTTTACTTTAAATAATCATCGATATGACGTGTACTCAACACGTTTACACACGACCAACTTCACTGAATATTGCAAATACAGTGCCGGTGCGTATTAGAAATAAGTTGTTACGATGGAACATTATTTAAAATTGAGTTGTATGGTGATATCGTATACGTTTTTCATAGTCTGTGTTAATAGTTCAGAAGTTCCTAGACCTAGAGGTGTTTCTATATCCAGAGCCCCTTTATACAATCCCGAAAAAGACTTTACATGCTTCGATGGTACCCTAACGATACCTTTTAACCAAGTCAACGATGATTATTGTGATTGTCCAGACGCCAGTGATGAACCCGGTACGCCGGCTTGCCCTAACGGCTCCTTCCATTGCACGAATGCCGGACATAAACCCCTCAATATTCCATCATATAGGGTAAATGATGGTGTATGTGATTGCTGTGATGCTTCCGACGAATATTCTAATAGTAACGCGAATTGTAAGAATAACTGTAACGAATTAGGTCGTAGTGCTAGGGAAGAAGCTCTAAAGCAGGCTGAATTATTGAAAGCTGGCAAACAGATTCGTGCCGACTATATACAGAAAAGCACAGAGATTAAACAAGAGAAAAAAGACAAATTATCAGAGTTAGAAAAGAATCTATCTGAAGCTGAGAAAGTCCAGGCTGAAAAAGAATCGTTAAAGAACCAGATCGAAGAATTAGAAAACGCAGCATTGCAGAAGTACCGTGAAATCGAAGAGACTGAGAAATTGAAGAGAGAAGAAGCTGAAGCTGCGAAGAACCGAGAGGAGGCTACAGAGACATTTAAGTTATTCGATTCTGATCAAAATGGAATAGTTGATACTACAGAGCTTAAAACGAGGCAAACTTTTGATAAAGATAGAAACGGTGAAGTTTCCGATGAGGAAGCGAAATATTTCTTGAATGATAAAGATGAAGTTCAATTAGAGGAATTTATTGCCGAAGCCTGGGCTAGGATTAAACCATTTTTGATGATGGATGCTGGTCTATTCAAACCACCCACGCAGGAGAAGGAAGTTGAAGATTTAGAACCTACAGAAGAGGCACCAGAAGAAATAGATGGTTCTGAAGGAGAGCCAAGTAATATTATTTTTTTTACTTGCTTAAATTAATTAGAAATTAAATTCTCCTTCATTGTTACAGCTGAAGATATTGACGAACATGAAGAATCCGAAGGCGAACATGAAGAAACCGAAGAAGAAGAGGAGGAGGAAGAAGAAGTCACAGAAGAACCACCACCTGAACCTACCAAATATGATGAAGAAACCCAAAAACTAATCAATCAAGCTACGGAGGCTCGCAAAGAATTTACAGATGCCGAAAAGGAAGTTAGACACATCCAATCGGAGATCAAAAAGTTAGAAGAGTATCTAGAAAAAGATTTCGGTCCAGAAGATGAATTTGCTGTGCTCGAAGAACAATGCTTCGATTACGAAGATTACGAATACATCTATAAGTTGTGTCCGTTCGATAAAGCTGTACAAAAGCCGAAATCCAACTCCATGGAGACTAGATTAGGAGTTTGGTCGAGTTGGGTTGGCCCCGACGAAAATAAATACAGTATTATGTTATACGATAGAGGCCAATCATGTTGGAACGGTCCCCAACGTTCAACACATGTCCGTATAAGTTGTGGTAGTGAAAACAAATTGACAGCTGTGTCGGAACCGAATCGCTGTGAATACTTGTTCGAATTTACAACACCAGCGGCTTGTAAAGAAGCGGAAAGTGATGCTAACGATGATTTACACGATGAATTATAACAGTAGTAAAGATGTGCGTTTCACGAACTGATCCTTGCTCTATATTTCATTCCAGGATTTTCACTCTTTTTTTATTTATTGTTTTAAGGTAAAATCGTTGCGATTTTGCTTTTACGAATATTTTTGTCATTTGTAAAAGCAATAGTACCGCCAGCGAAGGAAATGTGAAAATTTGATGTGAAATAGAAAATAAATCCGTAAAAATTTTGTGATGTAGAAAAACAGACTATTTCTTATGTATTGGGTAAATAAATAATAAATAAATAAATATCATGAGCGTGTTTTTTTAATTTATAGCGATTAGTCAATTAATTTTTAATTGTCAAATTCAAAATTTGGCGCCGATTTAATCAGGCGACAGTAGCGACATGAGTGACAAGGTTGAGAAAACTCCCAAAAGATGCCGCAACCATTCTGAATTTTGGAAATAAATAATTTATTAATAATTATTCTATATATAAGCTCGTCCTTGAGTATATTATAAAGCTTATAAATAAATGATATAGATCGCATTTTTGTAGTATTTATACAGTAGCAATTTATCAATTTTTATGCAAATTACGACAAAATTATTATCGTGATTATTTAAATAAATAAAGACTTTTATGGCATTTAATATATCAATTCAATCGTTAATTAAATACCAATAATAATCAACAATTAATCTTAATCCATAAGGAGTGTACTACCGTTACTATAGAGCTCTATTTACACGTAAATTTTATTATGAATAAATCAATAAATCGCATTCGTAAGTTACGCACCACGTAAGTCGAAGGTCACTGGTATTTATTATAAATATTGTTTTAATCGATGTAATTATTGCCTTTAAATAGTATTAACCTGATTTTGTTGCGAATTAGAACGATTTATTAATTTTAAATATCCCGCGGTTTCGATTATCGCAGTGATAACCAACTGTGACGCAGCATAAATTACTAAAAACAAGAATCAACACGGCGGTGAACGAAAATATTTTCCGAGATAAATTTTATAATAATCTTACACGCTCTTTTTACATGAATTCAATAAAATATTCATGTTTCAGACAAATGTACGAGTGAAGCGATCTCCACGATATCCAAATAGTTATTCCTTATTTTCGTTTATGAATTTCTGTTCTTTATCGCAGTAACAAATTCTATGAGCACTTCGGATAAAGATACTGTCCAAGACGAAGCTTCAAGGTAAATATTGCATAATTTCGCAGGTAAAAATAACATCCCGTTCGTATTAATAGATCTGTATGTTCGCCTTAACTATTAACCATTTGAGATAGTTAATTTTTAGAGGTTAGGTTTGGCGAACATCAAACTTGATTGTCATCTTAATAATATCGCTTTGTTGAACTATATTGTTTCATATGTGACTTGTGTTTAATTGTTATTTTAACGCAAACAATGCATTTATTTAAAGGAGTGACCAAGAGGCATCGTCAAGTACAGCAAACGCAGACAACAACGAAGCTGAGTCCATAGACAATAAGGAAGACGAAATGAAACGTGCCGCTGCCAAGAAGTTAATCGAAAGATATTTCTATCAACTCACAGACGGTTGTGGAAATTCAAATTGTAACAATGTATATTGCGCGTCTAGTAAAACGGTAAGATCTCATATATATACATATATATATAGGAGAATGTCAATTATTACGATTATTATTATCTGTACGATTTTGCGTGCAGTTTTTATTCAAAGTAAAGAATCTATCTCCGAACGAGGCAGCCGCTCAAGCGATACAGTTATTTTCGCAAGATGCGAGGTTATGCGAACGGCATCCAAACAAAATGCCGAGGACTCAAAATCAACTCGTGTTGCCGACGAGTAATAGCGCACAGGAACAGAGTGAATCGGAGAAACCGAAAACACCATCCGCCGAAAACCCACATACACCGAGTAATGATGTTAAGTTGTCACTGTGCACGGAATCTAGTAGTAAAAATAGTAAGGATACGAAAGCAAGTGAGTAAGATTTAGTATTTATTTTCTTTTTAACTTAATTCGTAACTGGGCAGTTGGTGATCGTGCAAATTTGTTTCATTGTTTTGCAGCGATTGCGTTAATTTTTTTAAGATTATGGTTAGGTGGAGGTTGACCAAAATGACGTTACTTGCTAGCTTGTACCTGTTTGACTCAATGTAGTGATTCTTTGAGATTCTTTAGTATTTAGAGCTTCTAATAGAAATTCCTAGATGGCGATCCTTTTAACCAAGTCAACGATGATTATTGTGTGTATTCTATCATATAGAATTTATTTCTGAAGCCTTGGCTAGGATAAAGCCATTTTACATCTTTTTCCATAAATTGAATTTTATTTTTATTCATCCTTGTAACGCTTAAGTGACATAATTTCTCTATAGTTTGTGTTATCTAGTCTGTGAAATCCCAGCCAAAACACAAACAACGCAAAAAAGAAAATAGCAAACAGCGAATGAAACCTTGCCTGTCTTAAAATAACCCAATACAAAAAATAAATTAACGATAGGAACATAATCAACGTAAAATATTGTATATTTTCGTTTAACGTTAATTTGGTTTGTAAGCAATATACGTATTTGAACTTAAAAAAACTTGGAGCCAATCCAAAATTTTATTTATTTCTCACTGAGAAACTTCGACTTGTAACAATGAATTTCCTAGAGTCTACAGCCTCGTACTTGACGGCGTTTTTGTTGTTATTCATAGCTACAAACAGGACAAAGACACCTTTTTCCAAATTTATCGAAAAGAGGGGTTTAAACGGTTTTGGTGAAGCGATCAGTAGGAAGTATTCGTTTTGCGCGTCGCGATTTCGCCTTGTTCAGTATTAATTTCTGTGCGTTAAAATAAGTCTTCTTAGCGTGTCTCCATTGTGTTTTATTCATTATTTATTTCTAATAAATAAGAAAAATGTACAGGAGACGTTACCCATGGAGGTACAGATATCGTCTTTTAGATGTGACAGTACCCTACTTGACGGAAGAAAGACTTTACGAAATTATCGACAAATGCGAGGAGAAACAATGCTTTGCGCCGTTGATAAGGATGCTGGGTGAAGTCTACAGTGATATGACCTCGTTATCGAAGAGTTTCCTGCAGAACGATGTTAATTCGCCTATAGATGCCATATTAGACAAAGCTGGAGGTGCGTAATTCAATTTTTTGTTTTTATCGTGTTACCAACTTAATATGTATGTAGTTGGTTTATTTGTTTTTCCTCAATTTACGTCTAATTCCTATCATTGCTTTAAAAATAGTTTAGATTGTTTTAAATTTATTTCTGTTTAGTCTCAACATGTTTTGTTATTGTCGAACATTTTTTAGGAGACTTAACTCGTTTAAAGAAGGAAGATGTGCGTTCGTTAGAAGGCGAGAAAGACAAGGATGAAGATAGCTGTCTATCATCATCCGGCTGCAACTCACGTCAAAAAAAGCTGCCGGTCGATTTATCATCGGTCAGAAGAGCTTACAATGCTCTCTTTAAAATAAAAAGTTCTGTATTCGAAAGTGCGTTAGTGAACGCATTAGTTACGTTAGCCGGTTACTTGCAAGTCGAATTACAGCGCAAACATGACACTTACACCACAGAAGATATCGTTAATATTTTATTAATCGTTTTCGAAATCCCTGCTTTAGGTAAAACAAAAAAATGAAATAAAAATTATGGCAATAATTTTAATAATCTGAATAGGTTCTGGCGAATTTCTCGAAACAGCATTGCCGGCACTCTGCAGAGCTACCACGTACCTCCCGACGGAGGTTCAAGCTCAATTAGCCCTCGCCTGGTCGAGTCCCGGCCGGAAAAGTATGAGGAGCATCTTGGAGAACCTGCAACAACTCATCACACTTAGAGTTATCCTGTCTAATATCCCAAATATCGACATACAAGACGACAATGTGATCACATCAGCTACGAAATTGATGAAAGTAGTGTATTACTCCAATATTCTAGCTGGGGTTATGGAATCTCCCGAATTACGAGAAGATTATTCAATGGACGATTCGTACAACGGTTTGAAGTTAACGAGGACGCAATTACCGCCTGATCCGCTAGGTGAGTCTCACCTTTCTCGTTATGTTTACATCAAAGTTGGAGTTAACTTATTTAGCCACATTACTGGGTGTAAATATTCTGGATTGCCGAAAACCTTACCTGCCATTTTCCGAATTCTACAACGAGCCGTTAAGCGACGTCGTTGAGATGGATAGGGATTTTGCTAACTTCAAAAGTGATATGGGTAATATCACCTTTTTCGGGTAATTAGAACCGTTTTATCAACTAAACAATTGCAGGTAAATTCAGTTTTATGAATTATTCCTTCGTTTTAACACCACCAACGAAGACCTTAGGTCTATATTTCGATAATAGGATACGGATGTACTCCGAGAGACGTATCAGTTTGATACAGAGCGTCGCCGGACAACCATCGAACCCTTATTTAAGACTGAAGGTCAGGCGAGACCACATTATCGATGATGCTTTAGTTGAGGTACCCCACATCTAGTCAAAATAGTTGGTATATAATATAAACAGATTAAATAATATCAATTTTTTAGCTTGAGATGATAGCTATGGAGAATCCTGTTGATCTGAAAAAACAATTAGTCGTAGAATTCGAGAACGAACAAGGTATCGATGAGGGTGGTGTTTCGAAAGAGTTTTTCCAACTCGTCGTCGAGGAGATATTCAATCCGGATTACGCGATGTTCACGCATCAAGAAGATTCGCAAACTGTATGGTTCAATCCGACGAGTTTCGAGAACGAAGCCCAATTCACTCTGATAGGAATTGTGCTTGGTTTGGCTATATATAACAATATTATATTGGCTGTTAATTTTCCGATGGTATTATACAGGAAGTTGATGGGTAAGCGTGGTTCTTTCGAGGATCTAGCCGAATGGAATCCTGTGAGTATCATTATGGTTTTTATAATAGTTGTGGTCTTATTATTTCTTTTTTGTGGTTTACAGACTTTGTATAATAGCTTGAAACAAATTTTGGAATATAACGAGCCTGATTTGGAGGATGTTTTCATGCAAACGTTTAGAGTTAGTTATCAGGATGTGTTTGGTACGGTGATTAATCATGATTTGAAAGAGAATGGTGATCAAATTAATGTGACGCAGGAAAATAAATATGTGAGTGAACACCATTAATTTCAACTTGTTTGGAAATTTATTACAGTTGTATCGGAAAAACCAAATATAAATGTCAGCCGAGCTAGGAGATGTAACAGATGGAGGATCACAAGCACCTGTTCTGCTTTACCCTACATAAATTTTCTTAAAACATAAACCTAGCATAAATGTGACGTGTATGTCCTTCCTAGTAATTGTCCCCAACCTCCCAACAGATCTTAAATCTCTTAATCATCCGAAAAGACCAATCAAGGTTATACAGGTTCAATTTTGTGGTGTCTCAACACACAAATGTGCCCTGAGTTGGAGGTTTCGCAGGGTTTACAATTAACAGTCTAGCTCTTACAGACTGTATCGTTAATAGGAACCATGTATACGTATGTATCTCATGATAATAGGCTTATGGGCGGCGATTCTGTTTTCCTACTTTATATAAGTCAACGACTTTGCTTAAGGGGGTACTGCTCCTATCTTTAAAACGCGGTAATCGTATTTCAAACTTTTTGTCTAAATGTCACAAAAATTTGGAAGTCGTAATTTTTTTTTTCTTACTTGTGCAGAGCCTCAGCTATAAGACTTATTATAACTCCATGACGTTTTAGGGCTCTTGACTCATTTGCGCTTGTAGCAAGAATTGCACGAGTTTGTAAAGAGTTAGTTTCTCTAGTCTGGGTTCCCAAAGTAGGTCCGCCTTTCCCCATTCCATGCTGGGCAATTGGTAAGAAGATAGGATGACTTCTGACGATGCAACCACAGGAACTCCCACACGTCGGTTCTGGTCTTGTGAACGGCAGTAGGTATTAGTGCACTTGAGCCTGGGAAAATTCTGAAGATCGTGGGAAAGTTTGACCAATGGGCCTGGTCCAAGAATTAAACTAGATTAAAGGAAGCCACCGGCAGGTGTTAATTGCAGGTATGTTGGCAGCAGCTTACCCGTTTTAGATCTGGTTTTGGGTTCCAGTTTACCTGGATTGGAACTGCTTTTGGGAACAGCTGATCAGGTGTAAACCAGGTAAACAGTTGTCAAAACCAGGTAAGCTGTTGCCACAACCAGCTCTAAACCAGGTAAGCTGTTGCCAACCACCTGGTTTAGACTTGGTTTTGGCAACAGTTTACCTGGTTTAGAGCTGGTATTGGCAAGAGCTTACCTGGTTTTGGCAACAGTTTAGCTGGTTTTGATAACTGTTTGCCTGCTTTAGACCTGATAAGCTGTTGTCAAAACCAGGTCCAAACCAGGTAAACTGTTGCCAAAACCAGATAAGCTGTTGGCAAACCCAGGTAAGTTTCCAAAACCAGGTAAGCTGTTGCCAACACCAGCTCTAAACCAGGTAAACCGTTGCCAAAATCAGGTCTAAACCAGGTGGTTCGCAACAGTTTACCTGGTTTAGACCTGCTTTTGGTAACAGTTTACCTGGTTTAGAACTGGTTTTGGCCACAGTGTACCAGGTCTAAACCAGGTAAACTGTTGCCAACCACCTGGTTTAGACCTGGTTCTGGCAACAGTTTACCTGGTTTAAAGCTGGTTTTGGCAAGAGCTTACCCGGTTTTAACAACAGCTTACCTGGTTTTGGCAACAGCTTACCTGATTTTGACAACTGTTTGCCTGGTTTAGACTTGATAAGCTGTTGTCAAAACCAGGTCCAAACCGGGTAAACTGTTGCCAAAACCAGGAAAGCTGTTGCCAAACCCAGCTCTAAACCAGGTAAACTGTTGCCAACACCAGCTCTAAACCAGGTAAACCGTTGCCAAAATCAGGTCTAAACCAGGTGGTTTGCAACAGTTGACCTGGTTTAGACCTGCTTTTGATAACAGTTTACCTGGTTTAGAGCTGGTGTTGGCAACAGATTACCTGGTTTTGGAAACAGCATACCAGGTCTAAACCAGGTAAACTGTTGCCAAAACCAGATAAGCTGTTGCCAAAAGCAGGTGTAAATCAGGTAAGTTGTTGCCAACATACCTGCAATTAACACCTACCGGTGGCTTCCTTTGATCCCCTATAATTCTTGGAGATGGGCATGGCCAAGCTTTCCCACGGTTCTCAGAATTTTTCCAGACCCAAGTGCACTAATGCCTACTAACGGCTGTTTACTGGCTGCTCTGGCTAACCCGTCAGCAAGCTAGTTTCGACTGATTTCAAAGTGGATCGACGCCCTTCTCAATTGATGCTGTGAAGTTCCGCCAGTTTTTTCAGCTTCCTATGGCAGTTCAGTACTACTTCGGAATCAAATTTGGTAGTGTGTATAGCCTTAAGGGCACCTTGACTATCCATGTCTGTTACGCCATTTTTTCCAACTAACAATTGAAACCGTTGTCTGAAAGTTGGCATGTTTAATTTTTGTGAGCTTTGGCCTTCAATGGAATGGAATGGAATGCTTATCAATTTGAAGTCTATCAGTTGTGAAAAAAAAACCCTCCTTTGATGGATATTGCTTCCTGACTCGCATTGTAGACGAATCTTGTCTTTATCCTTACAATTTACGCGGCTTCGGTTTTTTCGATATACGAATTCGATTCGAAGACGTGCACGTCATGAATGACATCACAACAATGTAGCCAAATCGACTTGTTTACATTTTTAGGTTAGCATTCGTAGCTGGAGAATCGTAGGATACGATAAATGACAGAAGGCTATATGGCAGCACTGCACGCCCGTACCAACATAACCTCGCATTCACAGTTTTGTTAATATTTTACTTTTATAGGTATTTTGTTATTTCTGTATTGGAGATTCCGAAAATTCCGTTTATGACGTGCACGTCTTCAAATCGTGAACCACGGCGAACCACAATACGGCAGCATTTCAAAAATCTGACTTTTTGCATAACAAAAAAAAACAATCAACAAAGCAGGCAGCAGTTGTGCAGGAATTAAATAAATACGATAAAAAAATAGTTAGTCTCGCACTAAAACGGAAATAGGAAGTTCCCCGGTTCTGCAAATCGTGTCCGACTAAGGAATGTCTCAAAATGTTTTTGAATGAAGAAAATCGTTTTTAAGGGCGACTTTTAGACCAATAAAGGGAAGAAATTACTATAGGAGCAGTATACCCTTCAACATAATTGCAAGATATAACAGAATATCAATTCTTATTGGATTTTTACATTTCAGGAATTCGTCGATATGTACGCCGATTTCCTATTGAACAAATCAGTAGACAAGCAGTTTCGTGCCTTTTACAAAGGTTTCCAGATGGTAACAGACGAATCACCCTTAGAGCTGTTATTCCGTCCAGAAGAGGTCGAGCTGCTAATTTGCGGCAGTAAAGTAAGTATAAAACCTTAACAAAATCCTATTATTATCGTAATAAATTTCAGAATTTCGATTTCTACGAATTGGAAGACGCCACAGAATACGACGGGGGTTACACAACCGACACGCCTATAATAAAACAATTTTGGGAACTTGCGCATGCGTTCTCAACGGAAGAAAAGAGGAAGCTGCTACAATTCACAACAGGATCAGATAGAGTTCCGCTGGGAGGATTTAGCAAGCTCAAGCTGGTTATCGCGAAAAACGGACCAGATTCAGATAGATTACCGACAGCGCATACATGCTTTAACGTGTTATTATTACCGGAATACTCCTCGAAAGAGAAGCTGAAAGATCGTCTTGTCAAAGCGATTAATTATTATCAAGGTTTCGGAATGTTGTAACTTGTATCATTGTATCACCCGGACGTCCCACTTTTCTAATTTTTATTTAACGAAAAACCAACTTGTAAAAATTCAACAATATTTGGCCTAGGAATAGCGTCGGAGGGCATTGTGTAATGGCAGCTCCTGATTTTTTTATCGATCAAGTTTCAAATAGAGTACATATTGTTTCTATATTACTATGTTATATATATATATTTATAAAGCAGTGCGAAACTTCTGTTCGAACTTTCCAATTGTAATAATCTTTTTTTTCCCTTTTTTTTTGATATTTAGATGTTATTATTATCAAGTGAAAGCAAGCAAATGTGAAACCTTGAAAATCGTGTTTTAATTATATTGCGTAAAATTTCTAAAAATACAAAAATGAAATATTTGTAAATATATCTCTGCAATGGAAATAATAATAATTGAGCCCCGAAATGATTATTAGGTTATATAACACGTTTTTATCAAAAGAAGTTGTAGAAATTCTCTGCCAAATTATATGTATAATTTCGAAAAATAGTTGTTTTAATAACCTAACAAAATTGCCAACAGTTTACCAGGTTATCCCCTTTTACTAGTTTAATAGCCTCTTTGGGTTGATTGGTGCTAACAATGAGTGTGAGCTGTTGCAATACTCAAGTACAACGCAGTAGGCTATCTTCTTCTTCTCATTGCGTACTCTACAAATTCGCTCATTATTACGCACTTATTACTATTAGAGATGGAAACCCTATGTACAGT